>JAYEVH010000353.1:0-264149 GCA_036346255.1 Ampelocalamus luodianensis
GATCATCGACTGCTTGTGGTCCTGATCACACAACTACTATTACTTTATTATCCAACACTTGGTGTTTGGTGCCCTGATTAATTTTGCAAATCCATTTAAAAATAAAACTAAAAATGAAAAATTGGTTTCACGCGCACAATGGTATGTTGGTGTGATTCTTTCTGGGTGTGATCGATTGGTGCCCGTGTCAATTAAGGACCGAGCATCTTGTGAGTCCTCGCTACTCGTGCATTTATTTGCGCATTAACCACACTAGGGGCATATGGAACCCTCTTGACCGAGTACTTTGGCGTGCTAGAAGGGTGGCGTGTGGTTTTTGTTGATTGGGAGCGTTGCGCTTGTCCGAAAAAGCTGGGCCTTTGTGGCGCTTGTCTTTTTCGGGCAACGAGCGTATGGATTTCGGTCCATACGAGCGGTCGTGCCTAGTACACAATATTGGAAAAGTCTCAGAGGACTTAGTCGTGCCGGCCTACCTACCAGAGTGGGTCAATCATGTGGCATAAAGGCGGTCCAAGTGGGTAAAGTGGTACCACCGCAGGATAAATCTATTCGAATAGCCTCGCCCTAGGTTATGGACGCGCTTGGGTAAGCTTTTCAAGAGCTAGTGTTATAACCTGCTTAAAAACTTAAAACTTGACGGGTGGTATGAACGGAGTTCATGCTATTGTTGTGGTGACTTAAGCAGTCACTTCTGTGTTGGTGCTTTTACTTATTGTATACTTGGTCGCTTGTGATTATTTGAACCTTTAAAATGAATTGTAAACTTGCTTTTAAATGTATTACATTATTGCAAATAAATGTTGCTTTATGCTTAAATAAACCATATGGCCTCCAATTAAACAAATGCATATAGCTACATTATAGTTCGTTATCTCACACGCCACCTTACGAGTACAAGTTGATGTACTCACATGCTTTGCATGCTAATCTTTTGTTGCGCAGAGGTTGCTCGAAGCCAAGGTACTATCGCGAGATGTGCTTGGGTTGGGAGAGCGAGTAGCTTCATGGTCCCGGCCGGTTGCCTTGTGGTAAAGGCACACCGTTGGCTCTTTGGTTCAGCCATCTTATGGCGCTTTTTGTTTCACGCTTATTTACTTTTGTGCTTATTGTCATTTGGCTGAAAGGCCCCTTTGTAGTGACTCGCTTAATTAATGTATGTCTTTTCTCCGTCTCAGAATGTTTTGGTTCTATGTGATGAATGGAATTGATGCTTATGTTTGTATGGTATGTATACAGACTTCGAAGTATACATGTCTCGCTGGTTTTATTTAATTGGTAATGCTTGCAAAGTATTACGAGTTAAATAAATCCCGGTCCCCACATTTTCGTCACGTGATTGTAAGTTTTTCTACGATTACTTCTGGCCGTAAGTTTTTCTACGACCAGTACCAAGTCGTAAGATTTTCTACGACACCCCCCTATGAGTATTGAACAAGTAATCGATTTGCAAAACGATTATGAGTGTCAGTTACTCATCACCTCTCTGCTTGCTCGCAGAGTATTGCTTTCTCTTGTCACAATTTGACAAGTTGCCGATTGTACTCGCAAATCATAGCAACTTGTTCTACGGCTCTCTGCAGAAGAGAAAGGTGATAAGAAGCAGGGATAAAACCATACTTGTGGGTATCAATGGATACTTACATTCATGCTTGACCATGCAAACATGGAGACCATCCTCGACGGATCTTTCAGCCCATCCATCTTCTCGACTCGTTTCCATCAAACCCCTTCGAGACGTTCGTTATCGAAGACATCCCCATAATTGGGGATGTTGCTAGGGTGAGGGACTAGGTCGCGAGATTGGTAGGCGAAAGATCCTACGATGGAAGCAGGGCCAAAGAAATCATAGCAGAAGTTAAAGTACTCTTCTTCCTCTGATTCGGTGACGGAAGCACCGCCTGGAGGACCGCAAGGAATGTCCTCGACAACCCTCCACGCAAGACGGTGGTCGGAACTCACCGACTTTCTGTCTCCCTCGTAGCATCTCTCGCTCCACCTTCATCCTTATGACTACCTCGGGTCGTGAGCGACTTCAAGAATGACGACTTCCTCCACCATGGGAATAGTAGCTCGAGATTCAGCTACCACCGCTGTCACACCTTCGCTGACTGAAGAAGTTACAACGGGCTTCTTGATAGAAGCATCCATGGAGGCTGTAGGAGTTGGGCTAAGATCACAAAACAAAGAGCAAGTTAACTCGTGAAAGACAAAGGGTAAATGTTGTTCTTACACTTCTGTTTTTCACATACCTCTGCCCGCTGGACCTAACACGAAACTTGGGAGCAACCTTCCCAACGGAAGGTTTCTTCAACTTCCTCTCGACTCATCGTTGGTCGAGATTCGCTTGGGAACGGAGTCACCGCCGTGACTTTCTCGATTCCAAAGGTCGAGATCTGCCTCGACCACCTCAAAAGCACCGCTTCCTCGACCACTGTTCTCACTGATGCAGCTTTCTTCGTAAAGGCACGGCTCTTCCAGCTTCTCCTTTTCTAGCCGCTTTATAAAGCCACGAAGCGTAAACCGCAAAACCTTGTTGTCGTAATAGAAGGGTACCTTGGCCTTAGGGGCTTCACGCTTAAGAGCAGAGGCGCCTTCCTCTTTTTCCTCTCCGCCGCTCCATGTCCGCAGCTAATTTAGCAAAGGGAGCGTAAGAAGTCGAACTCGTGCCACCTTTGTCACCGACCTTTACGAAGCCCGGCGCTTTTTGTTGAAGGAGCTTTCAACCGCTCCATTTGCGCCGTTGTCCTCGATGACCACCAACGTGACCTCTCGCCGTCATCTTGGCGGTCCTCCATGCTTACTTTCTCGATGAGATCGTGAAAAGAAAATGTTACGTAAAACGGTCGAAGTTTTTCACGACCACCCACCGGTCGTAAGTCCTTCTACGACCACCCCCATAGTCGTAAGTATTTCGCGACTACCGAGACCTAAAGATGAAATCGATTGACATTATTAGACGCCCACCTTCCTCCTCAGTAGTTAAACCGCAAGAATTTGGGAGTTGCACACCAGATGCACTTTATCACGTATGAGTTTGACGAGGCGCCAACCTCCGCTGTGGAAGATCATGACGACAAATAGCACTATCACCGCACTGCATCAAGATTAACCAAGGTCGATTCAAAAGTGAGCATTCCACTTACCATCCTTGTAGTCCCCGGTCGGGTCTTCTTTCCCCGAGTACCTCCACATGGGAGGAACTCGTTTCTTCAGGGGTCTAATGCGGCGCGTGATGAAGTCCTTCACCACGTGCCATCCGGTAAGTCCCCCGTCTTCAAGTCTTTGATATCTTGAATATATGAGGCGATCCGGTCAAGATTCTTGGGAGTCGAATCCTAGGAAGAAATCCTCTCAGCGACATTCCCGATGAACGAGAGGCTATCTTCTTCGGTGACTTCCCAATAGAACCACTTCTTCTTCCACTCTGGCCACGATGACCGGGTGAACATTTGAATATACTCCTTCGACTTCCCGTCGTGGAGCTTCAGACCGTAACTCCCAGCAATTTCGGCTTGACGAGCCATCCCGTAGTAATACTGGAAAAGCTCGAGGTCCGCTGGAATCCCCAGGTATGCCTCACACAAGTACACGAAAACACTTAGCATTGTGATGGAATTAGGTCCAAGGTTTACTAATTCCACCCCAAAGTGCTCGAGCATGAGTGTGAGGAAGGGATGAGCAGGTAATCGGTGGCCACACTCACAATACACCTGGAAAACAGGGATTTGACCGTCTTCCCCCGACGGCCAGTGTTGTCCATGTGCCGAAATCCACATCACGAGAATCTTCTCGGGGATCTTCTCAGCAAGAACTGTATGGCCATCTTCGCCGTGTCCATTTTCGATTCACCACTCGAGACGATCCCGCCATCTTTTCTCGACGAAGGGAGAGTTGGATTTGGGAAATCTTCAAGAAAGCACGCACTGTCGCTGGCGACGGAGGAGACGAGAACTTGATGAACAGTCGAGGAGAGTTGAGAAAAGGTAAGAACCCTAAAATCACCTCCGCAGTGCGCTTTATAACTGTACGCTTGAAATGAAATGCCGTGGAAACTCAACGGTTTCCACCGCTTCGGGAATTGCTCTAACACCTCAAGCGAAATTACCTTCTTGGCCAAGTATACTTCGTCAAAAGAAACATCACTTGAAAAGCTTTTTACTTCCGATCATAAGTACCATGATTACTTTGAAGTCGTAAGATTTTCTAAGACTACTTTGTAATAGTGAGATTTCCAACAAACTGTCTCGACCAAGCATATTTCTGGTCGAAAGAAACACGTGTTGAAGAATATTTCCTTCAACATTTTTCCTACAGCCACCTAGTGGTAATAGGATCATCTACGACTCCTAGCTCAAGTAGGTTATTTTCACTTGAAGCTGGGGGGCTAGATGATGAGGATATAATAAATCCTTATTTTACTATTTATCCGTAATCATGTATTATGGGTAAATATGACGTCACACAGTCAATAGGTATACCCCTTACGGTTGTAAGAAGTAAGTTAGTTAGGTGGTCGTAAGTCCTTCTACGACCACCCCTATAGTCATAAGTATTTCTATGCCTACCATGTAATCGCAAGTTCTCCTATGATTACCTTCGGTCGTAAGTCTTTCTACGACCAGTATCCAGTCGAAAGCTTTTCTACGACAACCCCCTGGTCGTAAGTCCTGCTACGACCAGTCTTGCCACGACTTCTCCGCAGATAACTAAGTCCACTCGCCAGTAGCCCCTGTTCATTGTGAGATCTGAGCAGTCAAGATATGTAGTTATACCTGGAATAACTACGGATAGCTCACCATTATCTCTAATTGATAACCACAGCAATGGGGAGATTACTACTCCGGTAATTACTCTCATTATTACAAAGTAATGAACACCTCCTGACCTGAAACGACAACCGCCTTTACAGCATACTATAAATAGGCATCTTTTAGAGGTAGGTGGGGGCAGAGGCTTTTAGGAGAAGAACAATCGCAATGTGATAGCGAGAGTCTTTCCACGGATTGTAATCAGGATACCCAATACAATACACACAGGAGTAGGGTTGTTATTCTCACTGGAGAAGCCCGAACCTGTATAAAAATCGTCGTGTCTCCTTTGTCTGCGTGATCAATTGCGGAGACCCCCGAATGAAATAATATTTACGTAAGATCGGTTCTAAAACACCGACAATGATCTAAGAAGCCAAGCAGGAATTTGCACAACCCTTTTGATGCAGATATAGACACACTTATTTGACTGAAAAGAATTATTAAGTCGCATTAAATATTATCAGGTGGACTCTAATATTATTGAGCATATTCTTCTACACAAATAAATAGAACTACTTATTTTATTTATTTATATGTAGGCTCATATTTCATTTATAGAAGCCTAAAGTTAAGATACATTCGGAAGGAACTAAAGAAATCAAGCTCATTGGCCAAACCCTAGAAGAAGAAGCAACCCTTTCGGCCAAGATTAAAGCAAGCAAAGAACATTAATTTGGCCATAGAAGGGAGGAAGAAAAAGAAAGAATAAATAATGTGTTGCATTTTGAGAGTTATGTCAACCATCTAGGAGATAAGTGGGAACACAAATTGAAAAACACATTTTCACCAAAATTTAAGAAGGAAGAAAAGAGAAACTCAATACAATTTGATTAGAAAGATCAAACGCATGGTATGTGGTTTTGGGGATACAAACCAAAGGAGGAAGGAGTCAAGAAAAGACAAGAGATAATCTATTTAATTCAAAATAAAGGAAGTGATAAGGAAATCAAATTCGGAATTAGCATCCAATTTGGAATCAACAACATAGCCCGGATTAAAAAGCCCACAACTTTCACAAACAGAGCCCGATTTGGGTGTTCTTGTGCTTGTTGGAAAGCAAACTACAAGCTCGACACAATTGTTCCTCTCTCAGCCTCAGATTCATCCTATATCAGTAGCTATGTCTGAAACAATGTGGTGGTTATAAAATTAGAGTTTCCTATTTGTCTTAGTTTATGTCTGAATAGGAGTGGGAGCTCTGTAACACCCCGGTCCAACATAGAGCACATAATGTAACCAACCTATGCTAATTACCAATTTAAACATTAATTTACAATAATTTCAGCAAGTATATCAATATTAAAACCCGTCCACAGGTCACAAGATGAATGTTTAAAGTAATACTAATTAACTAATGAATTTACCAACTAGTCTGAAGCATTATCCTAAGCAATAAATAAGTCCATGAATAACGATCATGAGGAAATAGCCAATGTCTCTAGATTTATAAGGAATCATTCTAAATAAATATTGAATGTATAGTTGTTTCGCATGTAGCGCTTGTGATCTATTCCCTGCCATGTACGTCGTCATCATCGGTCACCTAAAATCAGCAACAAAGCAAGAGTGAATCCAAGACTCAAGAATATATAATAAAGCCATAGACAATAATTTATCACCCATAATCAAGGTTATCACCATCATCTATATTTTTATTGTCATTCTCATACTCAAATAAACAAGTCATATTTCATATAGGTAAATTTGTACAATTTAACAATTCACTCAGATATGCGAATGCACCATCATGCTCATGCTCATATGCGTCTCAATAGCTAATACCGGTATAGCAGAGTGTTCACCCGTCGATGAACCACTCTATCCTTCACTCCCGTGAAGTCCCCACCGAAGTAAGATTTTATCTAGAGCACTCCGGACTAGTCATGTATCTTTCTCACCGACCTCACCGGAATAGTTACATAACTTTCTCACCGTCCTGGCTCGTGCAACTCCTGTCATGATGAAGGTAAATGATGCAACATCTTTAATTATTTATCAATATAATTCATCTCATTAACTCAATATATCATTCTGATCAACTCAATATCATAATCTCATTCACCCAATGTCATCAATATCATGTATAAGAATAAGCTTAATGAATGCATAATAAATAGCATGGTAAGTAATATCAATGACAATGGTGAACAACCCGTTGTTCATCACTCTACCATGTACTTGCCTCTTTATCCCTTCAGAGCGGAGAAGCGAGGCTGGTGGTAGGGCACTAGAGGCTATACCCTCCAACAAACAATTCAAAACAATCTCAAGATCGCATCATCACAGAACCAAACATTACACTAATCTCCCTCGCATATCTACGTTAAGACGATACAATTAACCTAATTCTATCGGGCACACTACCCGCTGTCCCACTAGTAAAAATACTCTAACTTTTTCACCCGAACTCCAAATCTTGCAAACCAATAGTTTATGGAATCCTCACGCAATTTCCTACAACTTCGAAATCCCTAGGGCAAAACAATCTATGAATCGTACAACGACTAATCCAAGGTCATTCTAGGGATTAACCTTTGAAGAACATGAAGGATCATGAAAACCCCACGAATTTTCCCCTCTTCCTCCTTTCTTTCCTTCTTCTCCATTTCTACTTCTTCCTTCCTTCCTTTCCTTCCTTGCTGGACCTCTTTGGTACATCCTCCTTCTCCCTTTGGAAGCACGGCAGCAGGGCGCAGCACCGGGAGGGGGAGGTGGCCGCTTGGAGGGTGGGAGGCGCAGGGGAGGTGACGCACAGGGCAGCAGGGAGTGGCCAGAGGAAGGGGAGTACAGGGGCACCCCTAGGGTCCTATTTAAAGGCTTTATATGTGGTAGGGTTGGAAACAACTGGCATTGAATTTGATTCAGAGTACACTTTGCATTCGAGTCGATTTTTCGCTTTTCTTCTATGCAACAAACATTTCGGAGGTCATAACTTTCTCTCCCAAACTCAGAATTGAATGATTCTTTTCCCCGTTTGGCTAACTCATAGTACTTAAGCTTTCTATTTGTGGGGATTTTCTAAACACGCTGTCTTCGTTACCAAATTTGCTTTGAAATTTTTCGCTATGACTGATTCTCTGTGCACTTACCTTGAGGGCCCCATATCTCACATGCCGTAACTCCATATTAGGTCAAAGAGGACGCTAAATTGACTATGCAAAGAGATCTACAACTTTGTAGTTACGAGGTTTTCCATTCAAGTCGCTCCAAATGTAAAAATCACGTTACAAGATGATGACAGACTCTGTCCAGTTTCTTGGCGAGGCAAAATAAGGAATCTCCCAATATCCTTATATTCTCTTTAAATAAATGGGATATTACATTCTATGTGATGAGAACATGACCCCTATAGATATAATCAAATTTGATATGCTTACTGTTTGAAATACAAGAGCTCGTACACTTCACTTAAATTATCAAGTGAGCTCGTTTTTAGGAGTGCCTTTATATTATATGAACTATATGATGCTATCTAATGATAAAAATGTATATTTGTGCAGTACCACGTCACTTTGTGTCCAAGCCAAGCAAGAGTTCAAGTTGGACACGTTTTGGAATCCAGTTCGGCCTTGGGAGACAGCCTTGATTTCAAACGAGCATAACTTTCACATACGGACTCCGTTTGAGGTCCACGAGTACTTGATTTAAAGCTTATCTCGTCCTCTTTTCAATGGATCTGGCCTAACCTTCAAGTTCTTTCTATGCATGTCGAAATCATTAAAAGAAGATACTGCATCACCTGTTTGGACCAAATTGGGCCTTGTAATGCTTAGGCCTGTTCATGTGGCACTGTTCATATATGAATAGTACCATAAATAGTACCACCCCCTTAGATCTTAGCTATGTGTGGCTCCTCGTCCCCTATTTAAGGAGTTCGCACCCTTTTAGTTTTTCTTGGATTTTGTTTATGTTAAGTTAGCCTTCGTTACAACTTGTATCTTCTGCGTGTGTCGACTAGA
Organism: Ampelocalamus luodianensis; assembly: GCA_036346255.1. Classification (NCBI taxonomy): domain Eukaryota; kingdom Viridiplantae; phylum Streptophyta; class Magnoliopsida; order Poales; family Poaceae; genus Ampelocalamus; species Ampelocalamus luodianensis. The sequence continues at coordinate 8,771 of JAYEVH010000353.1, forward strand.
CCACCCAGTCAAGATCTTTATTCAGAATTCCACATTATTGAGTATTTCAATCTTATTTGTAATTTTATATTGCTTATTATCTTGTTCTTACGTGTTCTTCGATTGCATGTAGGAATAGACCTTCGTGGTCAGGTCGATCGTGCTTCTAGCAAGGTCGATAACAATCTTGGAGTTGGTTTAGCGATTGTCAGGCATATTGGTCGTGTGCGATTGGTAACCGAATCGTGAGAGTCGTCTCCACCCAAATCGAGTTATCCATCTCACCGAAAGATGGGGATACCCACTGTCGCATCACTACGCCCCTTAATAGATTTTGACCCCGAATTCTACTATTGTCATTCTACCAAAAAAATAACCAAAACTAAAATCAATCAACAATTAACACCTAGAACCCTTCAAATCTCAATCGATCACTTCACCTTTGTAACGAGGATCTCCCTTAATAAGGGATGCCGAAAGAGCTCGCATTAAACCAACTTTCCTATAAAAAGAATCCAAACTAAAAATCGAAGGATTCACAATGCGATTATTCATAACCAACTTCCTTCCAAAAGAATCCAACCAAAAGATTCCTTAAGAAAATTTTTACTATTTCCAAGTAGACAGTTTGAAAATAAACACCATATAAAGCCAAAGGCGAAATCACTTGACTGCCATGGGATTCCAGATCATCGCATAACACACTAACTCATTTATCTTAAATTGGTAACTTTAAAGCTATGCTCAAACCGAACACAACACCCACACCGATCTAGAGGGCTCTACTAATCCATAAAAAGATACTCTAGTTCAGTCCTCTACCAAAGGAATTACTTTGACAAATAATTCCAGCTCACCTCTATATAGATTTCACCCACAATCATATCACCTCAATCCTTTAAGGACAATCAACTTGAAATTCACAGCGCGCGCGCGCGCACACACACACACACACTCATTCCCCGCTAGCTGTCGCCGCTAGGGTTTCTCCCCTCTACCTCTCACCTCTTGGGCTCAACAAGGTGCACACTCACTCGTTTCTCTTCTCGATTGCATCTGGTACTAGGGTGGGGTGATGTGAGGATTGGTTGTCATTTTGGACCTTGTGGAATGCTGGTTGAGACCTGCGTGCTGAGTGTTGAGAAAAGGCCTATCTTCTAAGTTCTAGTCTATTCTTCCCTCTGGAGTCACCGAGTTTGGGGTGAGCTTGGCTGCCTTCCATGGCGGCTCTAGCCTTTCGCCACTAGGGTGGTGGTTACGGTGTCGTCGGAGAGTAGGCTCGAGCCTAACGAAGCCCCCGTGGATTCGCCTCATCGTGTTGGCCGTCGGCCATCTCAACAAGGTCTCACCGTCGATCAAAACCACCTTAGCCGCTCGACTAGCCGGACACGCAGGTGGGCCGGGCTCAGGTTTCACATGAGCTCAAGCTTGTTCGCCATGGACGCGTATGAGTTCATGGAGCTTGCCTGGGGCCTTGCTGACAGCAAGCACCCACAAATATGGGTCATGCGAACAAGCCTCGTTGCGGCTTCGAGTCCGGCGAGCAACCTGATTGGCTGCAACCTGCAGGAGGAGGTCCGTGAATGGGGAAGGACTGTCCGTTGGGCTCCATAGGAGATACTTTGTCACCCTACCGTTTGCGCCTTCCTAACGCAGTGCGGGTGGAACTTGATGGTGGAGGGTGTATCACAAGGTGTGCTGATGATATGCCGCCCTGCTTTGGAGACCAATTTGGGATTGCTAGGTATGTATGCGATGTGTGGAGGGTGGGAGCGGAGGTGGACGTGGAAAGTCAGCTAGAGAGAGGGAAGATCCGAGAGGCCATTGAGAGATTGATGGACGAGAAAGAAGGAAAAGAGGTTAGAGAGAGAACGAGAGATTTGAAGGAGATGGCGGATAAATGTGTGGTGGAAGGGGGATCATCTCATATGGCATTGCAGAATTTGTTGGATTTTGTAATGTCACTATGAAACTTTTCAAAATCCGGAAAGTTGATAAGTTGTTGCTATCATGAAGAGAGTTGTTAATATCTTGAACATATATGAGCAGCTCATATGAGGATTTACCTGTTAGAACTTTGCAACAAAGTGATCTGTTTTAGTCCTACAGTACTGTTACTATAGCAGTCAACATGGAGCATTTTGTTCCAAAATGATGGGGAAAATTTTGTTCGTACCATTGAAAATATGTGCAATTTTGGTTTTAACACTCTTCCTTTGCTCATTTTGTTTTTGCCACTCTTCTTTCAGTGCACATTTTGTTTTTGCCACTGTTCAATTTTTTTTGTCAAGTCAACATGTTTGACCGTTAAGAAATATACAAAAAATATAATAAAAATATGAAAAAAACAGAAACAAATAAAGAAAACTACAAAAATATAGAAAAATTTAAGAACAACTTTTGAACTGTTTTAAACCTTTTTCAAAAAACATACTAGGAAAATTTCTAAAAAATTACAATATGGAAAATGTTTGAATCTTCCTCAACTTTTATGGAACATTGGTAAAATTTTCCTGATGTAAAACTTTTGTGCAATTTAAAATTTTTGTTCAAAAGTGCCCTCAAGTTTCTATATTTTCTGGTATTTTATTGATTTGTTTTAAAATTTTAATTTTTAAATATTTTTGTAATTTTCTTAATGGAAAACACGTTGACTTTAAGGAAAATTGGATGGAGTGGGAAAACAAAATACGCACGGACGAAAGAGTGAAAACAAAATGAGCAAAAGAAAAGTAGCAAAACAGATATTGCACATATTTTCAGCTACGCGAATAAAATTTTCCCAACATGATGTGGATTCGGTTCCTATACATGCTCGCCCGGCCTGCCGTCTCTTAGGTCCAAGCATTCTAAAATACTCAAATTTTAAATGAGAATGAAATATTTACAAAGAGTGTAACGTTCATAGAATAAAATCAGCTGCTCCAAATGGTAGATGTGTTATATATTGTTTGAAAATTAAAAGAAAAAACAGCTCCGTGTGAAAGAGCAGATCAAGTGTCGTAGACAAAGAAGCGTGCGTTTGCAGGTGTTCAGGACGAAATGATGAGATCCACTAAATCTTGCAAGGCTGCGTCAGACGATCCTCCTTTGCTAGTGCATTCTGTCGCTGCATTCCTCAAATCTCTCATCCTCTGCCCAACCACTTGACCTTCGTTCTCGCCCATCACACTCTGAATAGCGGCCCGGATTTCCCCCCTCCTCACCAGGTTCTCTACCTCCACTCTAACCCCCACCTTCCACATGTCACATACGTATCTACTAGTTCCCAACTGGTCACCGGATAATGGTTTACATATCATCGGCACGCCTTCCGATATGCTCTCCAACGTCGAGTTCCACCCGCAGTGCGCCAGAACGCGCCCACCGAAGGATGTTTCAGCACCTCCTGCTGCGGAGCCCAGCTGACTATCCTCCCTCTATTGCAGATCTCTCTTTAGTTCGCCAGGAATCTCACTTGACTCGCACCCGCGCACCAGCCTCGGCCGGACCACCCATAGGAATGGGCGCTTGCTGTCAGCCAAGCCCCACGCCATCTCCAAGAACTCATGCGTGTCAATGGCGACTAGGCTCCCAAAACTCACGTATAGCACAGAGTTTGGGGCCTGTGTGTCCAGCCAATCCAGGCAGCTGCGATCTTGGGCAGCAGGCTGCTCTCGACCGAAGACGAGCATGTGGAGAGGCCGACCGGGAACACCGGAGGTTGATCTCGCCACGCACCTTGTCCACGTTCGCACCTTCAATAGCGTCAAATGTGTTGAGGATTAGACCGGATGATTGCCGTACGCCGGCTTCGATCTGGGCGAGCAGGTCGGAGTAGGTGAGGTGTTGACTCATGTTCATCACTCGGTGAAGATCTTTACGAGCAAGGGGGAAGCTCGTCAACTGGAGTGTCCAATTTCGAATCTGTAGCACGAATGAACACATCGAAAGTTGGTACCAATTACCAAATGTTTGACTGTAAAAATAGTCTCAACTTGTTGCAGCCTTGCAGGAGTTCTGAAGTTAGAACATAAAACTTGTTTCGGCACAAACACATCGTAACCAGAGAAATTAATTTCGACGAAATTTTGGTGATTTTGCCCCCTCCAAAATATTTTCAATTCGTTAAAAAAAATTGAAAATATTTGAATTTGGACAAATTACATCCTAAATTTGATTTTGGACAAAATTCGGTCAATTTTCGTCCAAATTTTGTCCAGTTCAAAAACCCACCAAAATTTTGGACCGAAATTCCGAAATTTCAGTCAATTCGTTCCCTCCGAAATTTCGTTCAAAACGAATTTGTTTTCCCTCATCATAACCATTTAACTTTAAATTCAGAAATATATTGATCAATTCAGAACTGTATAATTTGTATATAAGTAACTAAAGTTTAAAAGTTTGTCCGCATAATTTATAAATTGTATCTTTTAAAAATGACGTTTGTAGTTAAACTAGATCATTGGCACAGAGTAGATTGGTGGGTTCTTGTCACCTACTCCACCATAGGTCACGAGACATACAGGTTTTTTTTTTTTTGACTTCACAACCTTATCTTTGACTATCTGCTTCCTGTCCTGAATTTTCAATGCATCACATTGTATTCCCGATAGACAGCCACTAGGGGCCTGTTTGGTTGGTGACCAAACTTACCACGTCAAAAGTTAGTCATGCCACGCTTTTCTGTGAAATGCTTGGTTCATCGCCACAACTATAGCACGCCACACTTTCAGCACACCGCCCCACATATCATAGACTCATTTTCGTGCCAAACCTTGCCACAAGTGCGGCTTCGATTTTGTTCGCCACACTTTTTGTGGCAGCCACAGTTTGCCGAAGGTTAGGTGTAGCAAGTTTGGTCACCAACCAAACAGACCCTAGATCTAAATTGTTCTAATAAGGTGTTTGGTTCGGATGATCATCTAATTATATGATAGATTAGCCCATCATGATATCATTCCATAAATTTGATGGGATAATACTATCCCTCATTTTATATTAGGTTTATGCTTATGAGAGATAACACGGTGATAAACCAACTCATTCCATTCTTCAAACAAGTGAGTTAAGTTGGAGTTAGATTGGACGGTCAATATTCAGTATCCCGTCCTTCAAACCAAACATCCATCAGTAATCATGTGTGATCATTTGGATCCCGGGCTTCATATACGGCACCAATTAGAAATGTAGAACTGTACTAACACTGTACGTTAAAATGCTTGCCAATTAAAATCTAACACTGTACGCTAGTACATATAGGATTGATTATACGGACAAATGTAGATGAAATTAGAGCTCCAGTTTATTGAACAAATTGTGAGTATCTCATTGAAGTAGCTAAGCAGACTGCTACGCTAACTGGCTAATTACTCTCCCGCACCAAACACGTAGGAGCCAAAACGGCAGATTGAGAGTATTTACCTTGGACGGGCAAATAGCCCTTGTCGCATAGACGTGGGAACGCCAGGAACACCCTGAACCTCGCCGCACTACTGGTCATCAGGGCGAGCGACAGCACGCCGAGCTCCCTCGCCGCGGCCAGCGGCGCGAACCAGTCCACGTCTGCGACCACGCACACGACGCGCCCCTCGTCCTCCGCCTCCTCCTTGAGCGCGCCGGCCAGGTAGTCCCGGAACGGCGCCGCGCAATTCTTGTTCAACGCGAAGACGAACGACGCCATGTCGCCGGACGCGGCGTGCTCCGGCTGGACGTTGTCCGGGATGGTGATTAAGCTGTAGTCGGCAGGGAGCTTCCGGCGGTCGGGCGCGCGGGTCTCGGTGTGGAGGATGGTGATGGCCAGGCCGCGGTCAGCAGCGCGGCGGCGAGGCGGAGCATGGGGTTGATGTGGCCCTGGTAGGGTATCGGGAAGAGGATCACACGGTGGCGGCTGCAACTGGCGTTGCTCTGCGCCATGACAAGAGTGTGAGTGCCTCTGAGAGAAGGAGAGAGAGAGAGATGTGTTGGACTTGATGCTCGTGGCTCGTGGGTGTCTAGCTGGATTTTGGCAGCACCGGCACGAGGGGGATACAGAGAAATAGGCCAAGGCTTGTCTAGATGATGCTTTGTTTATTTTTGCGCAACGAATCAGCAGATTCGATCCAGAAATTTAGGTGATAGTGCTTCTAGTGATCACTGTGGACATGCAATTTATCTATGGTCGATCCAGAAATGTGACCCGGAAGGACATTGTTTATTAATTGACACAATCATACACAAATCCTTTTTTTGAGAGTAAATATAAATCTTAAGGACGGATGATTTCTACCGTTATTCCCTATGGGTGGCCAGTAACTTCGCAGGCGCGCACAGAGAGAGAGAGAGAGGGCGTTTCTCGTATTGGTTGGTTTAACTTGTAACCTGAAAGTTGGGGCCAAGTTTAGACCATGTACGGCTGTATGATTTCTCAATTTGAGTTCGATTGCGAAATTGTGGACATATTGGGAGCTGGGACTTGAGAGAAATAAGTAGTCATGCTTTCACTAGCTTCTTCTGATTCATCAATTATTTTCAAATTAAACGATATTGCTCTGCCTTTTCATTGAAAAGTAAAAACGTCTAGTAGATAAGAATAAGAGGTAGCTTGGGACACCACCTCAACCAAACTACCAAAGCAGCCGAGGACATTTTTATTATTAAATTGCGTAGTCTTGCTCGGTTACGTAGTCTGCAGCGTCTCACTCTCCAAGTCCGGCCGCCACCGCCGATGAAAACGAAAGTTGCAAATTGCAAATGCTTAGCACCACAGTTTGCACGATTAGAGGGTCATGTGCTTTTACCAACTTGCCCTTCTCCTTCTCATTTAATAAGGATACGGAAACATAGCAAACCTTCTATCTAAGCTTTATGTTAACACCTGACCCACAATTTAAGTCCCTTTGCATAGGTACGTACCTTTAATTTGGATCATCGGGTTACAACTAATAAACAGATATGGTACCTTCCAAGCACCATAGAAAATCTCATATTAAACTACGTAATTTGACAAGAATTACATGATTTCTCAGGACTGTGTAACCGTTTATTAGACTAAGTAACTCAACATGAATTACATAGTTTGTTCATAACTTACCGATTGCTATGGAGGTAGAAGGAAATTGACAAGTCTACAGCTTTCCTAATCCCTGATTCTTTCCAAGCTTAACACTAGCATCATAAGGTGTTGAGGAAATCTTGTAGTTCTCAAAGCTGAAACGACTCAATATTTTCTTAGCATAATGAGATTAGTTCAATGTGATTCCATCCTCATTTTTTATCAATTTAATATTCAGTATAACATCTGCATCTCCTAAGTCTTTCATATCAAAGCATCTAGATAAGAAAGATTTGACTTTGTCAATTACGGTAGTGTTCGTCCCAAATATAAGTATGTCATCAATATACAAACATAAAATCACTCCTTGACCCCCACAATAACGATAATATACATATTTATACACCTCATTCATAGCAAAAGTAGCAAAAGTCAAAGTTTTATCAAACTTCTTATGCCATTGCTTAGGTGCTTGCTTTAGGCCATACAAGGATTTGAATAATTTGTACACCTTATTTTTTTTGTCCAGAAATAATAAAACCATCCGATTGCTCCATATAAATTTCTTCCTTCAATCCTCTATTAAGCTGTATTTACATCCATTTAATGAATGCGCAGACCATGGGAAGCAGCTAATGCAATGAGCACTTAATGGTAGTTAGTTTGGCAACAGGAGAATAAGTATCAAAATAATATTCTCCTCTTTCTGGGTATAACCCTTGGCCACAAATCTTGCCTTGTACTTATCAATAGTATCGTCAAGCCTCATTTTCTTTTTAAAGATCCACTTACATCCAATAGGTTTGCACCCGCAAGGACGATCAATGATCTCTCAATGTAACGCTCCAAATTTCAGGATTTGCAAAGATCTTCCCGTGATCAAGGTTCAAGGAGCTCCAAGCCCTGCACTGCCTAAATTGCTCAAGATCGGGTCCCCAAAAGCACCGAGCCTCCTCCCCAAATCTCCTAACCCTAGCTCCTCCCTAGCCTCGGCATCGCCATGCCCCCGCCCGCCGCCTCGCCCTCCACCCCCCGGCCGTGCAGCTCCGTGGCCGCGCCTTCTCCCGTCGCCCTCCTCCTCTTCACGGTCCGCGCCGCCGCTGCCGCCGCGTCAACGCCCGCGCGCGCGCCGACCCGCCCCATCCTTCCGCCTCGCCGATCGCCGCACACCCGCGCCCTCGACTCCCACCGCCTGTCAACGGCTACCTCCCGGATCCAAGCCCTTCGGCTATAAGAAGCTCCGCGCCTCCGCTTCTCTCTCCACCCCTTTTCTTCCCAAGCAAGAAACCGAGCAAAGAAGAAGCAAGAGAAAGAAGAGGAAGAGGAAGAAGCCAAGACTCACCTTGGTCGCTCGCCGCCCTAGCCCCGCCGGTCTTCCCGCGCGCCGTCTTCTTGGTCGCGCCGCCGCCGCGCCCGAGCTCCTTCGTTCTTCCCGCGCGCGCCGCTCTCCGGCCGCCGCCGCCGCCGGAACCCTACCGCCTCCATCGCGCACAAGGCCGCCTAACATCTCCTCTCTCCGCCGCTGCGAGTGAGGTCGGGCCAGATTCCCCCGTTTTCTTTCTTGGCGGGCATACACACATACCGCTGCTCTCGTCCATTTTCACACTGGCCAAAGTCGGCCGTGGGCCACTTTCTTCTTTTTTTGTGTTTTTCTTTTCCTTTTCTGTTTTTGATTTAAAAGAGAGGCTTTAAAATCTCTTTTCTCCTCATTTCAACTCCAAAATTGTAAGTTTGTTTCTAAAAATTTCTAAAATCAAGCTCTTTCTTTGGTGCTAGTTTGGTTCTTTTTGGAGTTCATTTGATGAGTTTTGTTATTTGTTTAATTTGTTTGCTCGCTTGTTTCTTTTCCCAGACGATCGATCGCGTAGAGTTCTGGAGAAGCCGAGACCCCACTCGATCAAGCTCAAGAGTATCAAGATCACCTAGACCTAGACCCAAAGTAGTCAACACTTTGATCATATTGAACCCACGCTTTATGCAAATTATGTTCTTTTAAATATCAAATTGCATGCTTTAATTCCCTTATGCAAATGTATGTTAAATACCCTAAGGTAGTTAAATGCCAATTTGATGCTTAATTATTAATACACCATCCCTTGATAATTGAATTGCCATACACCCTTGTCACCCTAGTAAATATTTGGTAACTATACTAGTATAGGCTATACTTAAGCGCCATGCTAGTCTTGCTTAAGTATCGGGGTATCATCTACCCCATTCATCATCTTTTGAAATGAACATGATTTTGGGCAGTCATTGGGTGTAAATGACTGAGATGGTTATGATGTTGTATTTTTCCTACCTCTTAAAAACCCTAAAAATTGCTTATCACATCTGGGCGGGTGGTATGATGGATGGTATGTTGGTGGGTGCTAATGCAGCCCAAGGAATGTTGGTTTGTGGATGGTATGTGGTATGAACCGCCCAGATGGTCCCTAAGGACTTAATCCTGTGATGGCCTCCCAATGTAAAACAGTACGACCACATGTCTATAATGGTGTCGACCTGGCTGAATAATTTGTATCCGTTAGTATGAGTTGCACTGTGCGGATGACCCGCCACGCCATAAGCCTTTGTGGTTATGGTTGGGGTGTCACACTTACTGGTCTATGTGAACGTAGTCGTGTGGCGCAAGAGGGGTCCGGGAAAGGGGTTGACGGTTCACGTGAGCGTAACCCTTCTCAGTGAAACCTTAGCGGGTGTAACAAAAATCGTGGATGCATTGTAAAGGCCTTGTGACGATCTCCCTTGACTCACATGTCTACTAAACATGTGTACATGTCAAGATGATTGTCTCTTGTGGGTAAAGTGTACAACCTCTCGCAGAGTGTAATAAACTGTTCAATAGCCGTGCCTACTGGCCAAGGGTGGACATGGGAACTTACAAGAGTTAGTTCATTTATAAAACCTTTGTGGATGGGATAAAATGTGATGGGTCGTTAGACTCGGTTTTGGTTTTTCCTCGGTGGATGTACCCAAGAATGTTAAGTGGTGGATGTAACCACTATAAAAATAAGCATGAGGTGGAGGTAACCTCTACTGTTATAAATATTGCACAAGTAATCTCTTTAACAAAATGCAATTTGGTTAAAATGCTAAGTGAATAGGACTTTCTAATATTGGTACTTAAAATATTGCTTTGTGCAAATAAATGAACCCGAGCCATCCTTGTTAAGCCCTGCATGTATATTATTGCATACTGTGTGTTGGCTCGCGAGCACGGAAGTTGTGCTCATCCTCGCTCTTCCCCCCAACCCTCAGAACCCGTGGATCATGGAGATTACGTTTACTACGAGGACCAGGATGCCGAGGAGCAATGACATGAAGAAGAGTAGCATAGTTCCGTAGTCTAAGTATCGCCTCAGTCTGGTTGGCTCCGTTGGTACTCGTGTACATTCTATATTATCCAAACCTTTGGCTAATATCGGTCGTACACATAGTACCCCAGTCGCTTGCCTGTGAGAGACTTGCCCTACCCTTTTGGTTCCGCTATCGTACTCGATGTTTTGTAATGAACTCATTTGGCCTAATCGGCCCTATTGTAAACTCGACCCGATGTGGTCTATTTGAACTCTGATGCTTGTATTAATGAATGTTTCGATCTATGCGATGTATGAATCGATTCAGCAATGTATCCTGTGAGAGCTACCTACTGATCCAGGGAATAGCGCAGTGTGTTCACAGAGGATTCTGGATTACGAAATCCGGGTCCGACACTCAAGTCTCGTTAACCATGATGAAATCCATCTTACTACAGACTGCCTCTTTCCAATACCCAACATCAGATAATGCATAAGCCTATGGAAGAGTTTTTGGCACATCATCCACGAGGTATACAATAAAGTCTTCGTCAAAGGTTTTCTCAACCCTTTGTTGCTTGCTCTCATGAGGAGCTTCTTCGACTAAATTGTTATCCTCCTCAAAAATATCACAAACTGGTGGTATGTCACTCATTGGTTTAGAAATGGTGGTAGGTTCAAACTTACTATTATTTATAGTTTGATTATCCTCGCTCGAGAAGTATCGCTGCATTTCCCATAGGATAAATATCCTAAAAATGAAGTTTCTCGACTCCATTATTGTATTAGCAATAATCTCGTGAGTTTCGATTTCACTACTAAAAATATATAGAGCATGTTGTTATTAGCATATGACATATCCCAATAAAACGCAATCGACCATTTTAGGTCAAAGCTCTCTCTTTTTATGGAATGGTATATTGACTTTTGTCAAACACCTCCAAGTTCGTAGAAAATTAGCATTGGATTTTCTCCTCTTCCATCCCTCATATGAAGTACTCTGTTTATGATGAAAGTTGTCGTCAATATAGCTTTTCCCACCACATCTTAGGCATACCCGCACTCTCCAACATGGCATTCACCAAATCTGTTAGTGTCTAATTTTTCTTCTCAACTACCCTGGTTGATTGGGGTGAGTATAGTGATGTAACTTCATAGACTATTCTATGTTCAGAACAAAATTGGGAGAGTTCATGATAGATATACCCTCCTCCACGACTAGATCTTAGTCTTTTAATTTTCTTTTCTAGTTGGTTCTCAACTTCGGCCTTATAAATTTTAAAGTAATAGAAAGCTCCATATTTTGTTTTCAGTAGATAAACATAACAATATCACGATGCATTATCAATAAGAGTTAGAAAATATCTTTTACCTCCTTCTGTCAACTACCATTCATCTCACACAAGTCAGAATGGAGAAGATCTAATAGTGTCAAGTTCTTTTCCACCTGTAACCCTTTAAAGGGTTTTTGATGCTGCTTTGCTTGCAGACAAATTTGGCGCTTTAATCCTTTGACAATTTCATATTTTAGAATTAATTCTAGGGAAAATTTTATTGCTACCACTAGAAAGGTCTGCAATATGGGTTCTGCCCATGCAAACTAGTCCATGTCATTTTTACCACATAAACTTTGGCTTCATTCTTCTTTTGCCACCACCTTTAGTCAAAGCCACGTTGACTAGAACCTTCCGTTGTTTGGCTCACTAGAAGACAAGAAGATTCAAAGAAAGACCAAAATAACCTCAAAGCCCGGAGTTCAAACCGATATCGTGAGGCAAAGGAGAATATACGAGTAGGTCACTTAGTTCGATCAGTTACAGACTGGTTGTATAGAGATATGAAGTCGTAGACTGGTCGAACGTAATCACAGAGTGGTCAAAACCTGGTCGTAAGGAGTTACAAACTAGTCGAGATTAAGTATTAACTCGTCATAAGGAATTACGAACTGGTCGTGCCTAAATACGGATTGATTGTGACGAGGTACGAGTTGGTCGTAAGTGATGAGGATCTGGTCGTAGATCATATTGTATTAAGGTTCGTTTGATATATTTTGTGTGTATTCGAAAATCGTTATGTCTTGCTAGGAACCGCTAACGACTCGTGGTCGGAAAAGGTTTCCGAGTCACAACCAATTACGCATAGACCTAATGGGTCACACACTTAACAGGTTAGAACAAATCAGTACGGATACGATTTGTAAGACGTGTTCGGATAGGATCTGACATGGGCACTATATAAGGAGATACTTGATGCTATTGGGAGATACATGGGATGCGAGAGACGTGAATTGCTTCACCAAAACCCTAGCCGCCATCTTCCTGAGAGAGCCCCGTTGTGTGACTTGGTGCTAGCACACCGGCGTTCGGTTGTTCCAGCTCTGGACATGTGGATACCGTAGAGGCGCTACTGCGGTTGCTGTTACGCTTGAGGACGATCCGCGATCTTCACAAGGAACATTGGAGGTTGCTGGAGGAGACGGTCGACTGTGACCACTTCATCAACGCGCTCTTCGTTGGATCAGGCTACTCCAACTCTTCTTCCACTACACTGCGCGTCTGGTAGTAACGATATGTGATCATCTACTTGCTTGGCATCCTGATTTACGTGGTAGAAATTTTTGAATTATTGCTATCGTAGCCTATCCATATCCCTTCAAAGACATGCGCACACATGAATTAAAGGTGCAGAACAGGGTCGAGTTTCCCCAAAAAGTCATTCACCAGAGACCACAGAGATCACTAAGACTCCCCATCCGCATACTTTAAAGAAGAAGAGCACCCTACTCGCGAGACGATCAACGAGAGCCGCTTAAACCTGTAGTGCATCGAGAGCCTAAAACTCCCATTTGCCAAGTGAGTCCTAGCTCGGTCCTCACTAAGACCGATGTTGTCCCCGCTCCTTCGGTTCTTTCACCACCGTTCGATCCTCCGGATCTCTACGCGACGTGTGCTTCACCTTCGCTCGCTCCTCCATCGCTGTCTAGCTTAACCCGCACTTGCTGCATAAAAATAAAATCATTTTGAGGTGGGCATTAATAAAACCAACCGCAATGTGACGCTGAAATTAATGGTCGGATTGATGTATTATTATTTTTCACCAACTCCTCTATGGTGGTAATGTTTCATTGAAATCATCGCAACTCTTGTAGCGAGACTAACCAGTGAATGACCATAGAAAGTCTCAATTTCTCTCTCACGAATACTAGCATGACATTTATTGATAACAAAAGTTTTGAATTACCATGCTAAAGAACCGATTCAGTTCCATGCTCGTATGGTTGGTCGATATATATTAGTGGTTAAAGAGCGGATCTTGTAGTGGAATGGCCTATTTTGCATTACAACAACAACTCTTAGAATGCTATTATTGTTTATTTATACTGTGAGAATTAATGCTAAAAACTAAGGAGTTTGGGTGATGTATGTTCTTAACCCGATTTAGTTTTTGCCACTTTTAAGTTTTATATTCATTATTTACCACCCTAAGACACAAATAGTCTGATTTTGCCACTAGGACCGTATTCTACTATTTCGATTTATTTTAGCCCAAAATCAACAAAGGAAAAGTCCATTTTGCCCTCCATCTTGACTCAATATCATGTGTCCGCTTTGGTGCCATCAGAGCGCAATGAGCGAACATCTCGCGCGACGATGAGGGCGTGCCGCAGAAGGTGTGGAGGAGGCCGTTGGGGTGGAACTGGTCGGCGATGGCGAGAGGCCAAAGTCCGAGACCTTGAGATCGCCACGATCATCGACGAGGAGGTTCTCGCTTGAGGTCGTGGTCGAAGACGCCGGCGTGGTAGAGCCCCACGCCAAGATGAGCACTGGAAGCTCGCGTGCGCTGTCCTCCTTGAGCGCCTTTGGAGACGCGCGAACACTTGCCACGGCGGACAAGCTCCATGACGAAATAAATCTTGGTGCGCATGATCTTGAAAAGTGCATTATGGGTGGTGGACGCCGCCGAGGATGGCGATCTCGTGCTTGATGTGTGGGACGAAAGGTCGCGCGAAGGTTTTGATGTAAGTTTTCATGAGTACCTTGTGTACTCATATGCACTTGTTGAACATTTTTAGAAGGAGAAGCTGGGACCAAGGCCGTTTCTTGTGCCGCAAGTAGGCGATAGCGATGACACGTTCTAAGGTTTAACTCTGCTGTTCGTGGATTGGGGCATACCTCTGTTGACTTTTATTTATGTTTAGCATCCGCTGCAATTTACTCTTTTATGTACTCATTTGGCGGTTGGCCTTGTGTAAAGTGCGCTAATATAACCTATGTTCAATCTGTTTATTAATGTGTAATATATTGTTTTTACTCGTATGGATGTGATATGTTAATGTTGAATGTGTACACCACCGATCATGGGACAAGCACAAGAAATACATAAGATTTCTGATTAATTTCGTGGGCTCCGACATTCAAAGATCTCATGCGCCATAGTATGCATCAACCGAGTCAAGCACCATAAACACTCTAAAGTTATGCAAATCCAACTGTGGCTCTTGGGTGGAACTGCTCCGGTGTTGTTGTTGTTGGCATCCTTTGTACCATTGGCTCCACTACCGCTTGAGTTGCGTGTCTAAACCATCCGCAAGTTGCTCTAGGGATTAGATAAGAAGGAAAAGCACACGGCAAGTAGACAATTATCTGGGGGCTATGGTTAAACCCAACCAAACACATCGCAAGACACAAATAAACTCCATCTACAACAAATTATATTAATAAGGTCTTAGCATGGCTGCAACAAGTGCCTAAGGGATCTTGCAGCTCACACTACACATGCAAGAAAACAAAAGAAACGTGAAACTTAAACGAAGTCTAACGCCTAAAGGAAAACACTCCTAATCTTAAGCTGACGCGGCTCTCACACCATAAGCCTCAATTGGCTATGTCCGAACTCCTTGTTGCCTCACTCATTGAGGTAGCCTTCACAAGCACGACGATGCTCTTCTTCAATGTAGACTGATGGATGAGTAGGCACCCTTGCAAACTGATCCCGATGACCTGGAACCGACACAACGGAACATGTACTAGCGCATGCCGAATGTAGCGGCTCGCTCTTTCGTAAAGGTGCAAGAGGCTCCTAGGCATGCAAAGCTTCAAGCTCGCAATCCTTTCTTCTACAGTTGTAGCGCTCGTAGGCTCGATGCAGGCTCTTCCACCGTAGTCTCCATGGCTTTCTCTCGCCGCGATAAAGCGAGCAAGATGAACAATGAGAGCATCTTCTTCTCCATAGGTGGCGTGGTAGCGGGCAGCATAATCCACCGCAGAGGTGCGAGGGTGAAGGCGAAAAACTGAATCCTTCAACTCATCAGCGTTGATGTTGCACACTCACAAGATAGCAAGATGAGAAGACTCATGTATCCCCTCCTCAAAGATGATCCTCCGAATTGTGATGTGCATGGGACAGCTGGCCTTGGTACCTTCCCAAGCGTAGATCGTCAATCGACATAGCATAACACGCCTCCTACCATTCACCATCCAGCTGGTGCCTCAGAGAGCGGGCTCGTAACCTCTAAGCTATTGTGGAATCTTCCACAACTCAGCTGTAACAGCCCAAAAAACTATAAATATAAAAATATAGGATTTTTGAAACTTTTTATGTGATAGCTAATATCGTTCTTCTGAATTGTCTTTTCGAGTTTTATCTGGACTGCATCGTATTTTCTTGTCGGCTTGTGCAATGCAAAGATCAGAGAAATAAGATATGGAATTACCAATATTAAGTAAACAGCTCTAGGACCTTAGCTTGTCGTTTTGCCCGCCATCGCTCCTCCGACCACCTATCCGGTCCGCTTCATCAGAGCCATACCTCCTTTGACCGAAGACCGGGGCAGCCATCGCTATCCCTCTCTCACTTGGGCGACAAGCATGACCAGGTGGGTGTGCTGGCAGGGGCCGTCGATCAGCCATTAAGAACCGTCACTCAAACCGTCTTGTCGCCTGCACCGTGCCGCTGCTCCAGTGGGAATTGCCAGCTAACCCCCTTTCCAGAACCTTGCCGAATGCATCACAGCTTCTTGGTCGAGTCTGTCCTTTGCTTTGGTATAAACTACTCTGAGCCCTTCATCACCTTCCTTGCCACACCATTGTTAACTTTGCCTCCTCTCTCTCAAGCTAAACGAGAGCTCCGGGTTTAGTCGAGCCCCACCACTTCATCGCGCGCGCTGTCGCCCAACGGAATCGTCATCGCATCGCTCTTCTTCCCTCCGCCGAATAGCCCTAGCCGTTGAATCGATTCACCGGCATGGGATTCTATAAAACGCTCCTCCGCACTTCTACCGCTTCTCGAGCCATCCCGGTTGGAAGACTACTCTCTCCCTTTGGCTCTTACCGCTGCTTGAGCTTCACTTGCTACCGCGGTCCATCGTCGCCAGCCCAGCTCTGGCTAGCTCGTCCCTGTAGCTCCATACTGGTGCGTTCCTAGTAGCCCAAACGCTCCTCCTTGTTCTAGCTGCCCTATTTTTCTGGTTCTTTCGACCGCGTTGAGCAATCGAACCTTTGCTTACTCCGACAACGTAATCATGTAGTTTTCACGTGTAGTCGAACTTCCATCGACTACACCTAGTCGACCCTCCCTCAACCACGTAGTCGACACTCTTCGACTACGCCCAACCGAATCTTCTACGACCACGTAGTTGAAACTCTTTTGACTACGCCCAACCGAATCTTCTACGACCACGTAGTCGAAGCTCATTCGACTACACCCAGTCGAACCTCATACAAACACGTAGTCGAAACTCCTTCGACTACGCTAGTAGAATATTCTACGACCACGTATACAAAACTTCCTCGACTTCGGGTAGTCGTATCTCCGACTACAGGTAGTCGTATCTCTTGAGACTACACCAGTCGTAATTTCGACTACTCCTAGTCGAACCTCCTTTGATTACAAGTAATCGTACCTTCTCCGACTGCACCTAGTTGTACTTCTGACTAACCCAGTCGTATTTTCGACTACTCCTAGTCGTATCTTCTACGACTGCACCCAGTCGTATCTGCCTCAACTGCAACCAATCATACCTTCTACGACCACACCCAGTCGTATCTCCTCCGACTACTAGTTGTACCTCATCCGACTACTAGTTATATCTCCTCCGACTACCCCAGTCGAGCCTACAGCTACACGTAGCCAAGGCTTCTCCTGACCACGTGATCGGGTAATCTGCGCATATAGTCAAACCTCCTTCAACTACACTTAGTCGAAACTTTCTTCGACCATGCATAGTCTTCACACATGGGCAAACTCCCTTGGACTACACATGGACAAAACCCCTTTTCGACCAAGTACTCAGAAACCCCTTCCAACTGTGTACTCAAAGCAATGTGTCGTACTTGAAACGATGTACAGTACTTGAAACACTAAATAGTACTCGAAATCCCTTCGACTACATGTAGTTGAACTTCTTTCCGCTTGGAATATGTTGAACTTCTTTCGACCCCTTTGGTCTTTAATGTTGACCCCATTTGTCATTGAATTTGACCACATTGGTCTATAGCTTGACCACACTAATCCTTGGTTTCGATCGCTCAGTTTCCACCATTGAGTTCCGACCACTCAGTTCTAGTTTTGACCACTCGGCCGACCATCGAGTCTCAACCACCCGCCGACCACGAGTCTTGACCACTCGCTTGACCACCGAGTGTCGATCACCGCCACCATAGTATATCGACCACCGTTTTGACCACTCGACCACATGGCTCGACCACTATGCTCCGACCACACAGTATCGACTACCCTTTCGACCACGGTGTCTCGACCACAGTTTTGACTACTATGTCTCGACCACACAGTTTCAACCACTGTGTTTCGACCACATAGTATCGACCACTCTTTCGACTACTGTGTTTCGATCACATAGTTTCGATCACTGTGTTTTGATCGTACAGTTTTGACCACCCTTTCAACCACTACATTTCGACCACAGTCTCGACCACTCTTTCGACTACTGTATTCCGACCACACAATCTCGACCACTCTTTCGACCACTATGCTTTGATCACATAGCTTCGACCACTGTGTTTCGACCACATAGTTTTGATCACTTAGTCCAGACTACATAGTTCGAAAGCTCGCTTATGACTACTGTCTCGACCGCACAATTGATCACTAAGTCTCGACCCTCGTTTGACCATCGAGTTCTAACAACTCGCGCGACCACACAACTTCGACCACTGGTTTAAGGCTTCGGCTAAGACCTTGCCCGTATGTAAAAACACATGTGTGCTCAATTCCAACAATAAAGGCCGACTTGAAGGACCATTCATAACTCAAAGTGGGTTTGAGAGTATTACCTAACTGTAATCTCTCCCATTTAGGTAACCATTGAGGAATGTTTATATGGATATTATTTCTCCCTCTCTGTTAGAGTTGTCCGTTTCAATCTGAAGTATTCCCTGTTGGGATTGAATCGCTCAATCCTCTCCCTCTTGGAAACCACTCACTAGTCTCCCTTGTATCTCTGGTTAAACATACGCAGAGAGAAAACTCCTTGGGATTGAATCACTCAGTCTCTATTGTGCTTCACTTCCTTTAACAGGAAATACTCGGCTTAAATAAGCCTCCTGCATGTAGGGTCGCATGACCTGTACTCCACACACCCACTAACTCCACCAGGGCATATTCTCATGCCATGACCTCCTGGAACCTTTCCACAATCCAATAGACTCGGCCAACTTATTGACTCAGACTACCGCTTCATTCGGGTGTTCCTCTTACGAGTACACTCAATGCTATGACCACCCGGATGCTACGACACTGTAGCTCTATAACCACTATAGCATCTACGAGTGCTATAGCACCTGCAAGTACTTTAGCACCTACGAGTACTGTAGCGCTATGACCACTATAGCTCCTATGACCACCACAGCTCTTACGACTACTGTAGCTGCTACGACCACTAAAGCCCCTACGACCACTGCAGCCCATACGACCTCTGCAGCTCCTCGACCACTGCAGCTTCTGATGAGGACATCCCTAACTTGGATACAACCACACCTACACACACAGCTGATCCACAACCAATGTTACAAGGACCAATTACTTGAGCTCGTACTCGCCAACTTAATCACCAGGTGAATTCGTTCATAGGGTTATATATTACTGAGAATAGATCGCTACCTAATGCAAGTGATTTAATTATGCTTAGGAACATGGGAAAGGACCAAAGAGAGGTATGTGGAGTCATAGACAAGCATAGGAGGCATAATGGAGGACATCACGTCACTTTGGGTCCGAGCCAAGCAAGAGTTCAAGTTGGGCCTGCTCAATTCGAGTTCGGATCGCACGCGATAACACTAAGTTCAAACGGCCGTAACTTCTTCATACAGACTCTGTTTGGTACTTTATTGGACTTCATTGAAAGCTTATCAAGTCTACTTTCCAATGGATCCAACCTAAGCTTCAAATTCCAACCGAGCTGGCCACAATAAACAAAACAATCTATGTCTATTTTTTTTACCGAGTCAAAAAGGGTGCTGCGCCACCTCCTCTTAGGCCCATGGGCCTTGTAACCCTAGGGGCTGTTGGAGATATGCCCTAGAGGCAATCATATTGATGATGATATTTCATTGTATCCATGATTTAATAAATGTTCCTTGAATATTGCCTTTGTGTTGATTAACAAGTATGTGACTTGTTTGTGAAACTCTTTACTTGTATGGTTATTCTAAAGTTGTCCCTAGTCGGAGTTCATGTGAGGACACACGTGAATGATGGATTAGCACATGTATCGGTTGATGACCATGTTTCACAGGTCATAGACATGGAGATGTCAAACCAATAATGTGGACACATGTTTAGAACATGGGGTTGGACCGACCCAACATGAGACATAGTAATTATTCTTATGGTTCTCTCTACACAATGTGTACGCCTTGTCCTTAGACTTGAGATTGTCGTATGTACTTGAGATGTGAATCGACCTACTTAGGGGCTATCAAACGCTACTCCGTAACTGGGTAGTTATAAAGGTAGCTTTCGGGTTTGTCATGAAGCATGCTGCGAGACATGGTCAGTCGAGATGGGATTTGCCCCTCTCTACCTGAGAGAGATATCTCTGGGCCCCTCGAGTGATCGGATCCAGAAATGCATGGCCATGCTACTTAAGGTTAAGAGTTAACCTAGTAAGGGATTCCGATCACAGGATCGAAAGAGTGGTCAGCTTGGAGCTCGACCGAATATCGTGAGGCAAAGGGATTGACATGTACATAACGTTGTGATGGTTCGTCCGATATGATCTTTACGTATGTTTAGGAGTTGGCACGCCTTGCTAGAGGTCGCTACCAACTATTGACCAAGTATGTGTACTCGCGCCATGTCTAAACATATGTGAACCATAGGGTCACACACTTATGGGTCAAGCCTAATTCGATTGGATCTAAATTAGATCGGGCATTGAGTCCTAATGGGCCTCTATTCGTAGAAGCCCATTATAAGGACGCCTATAAAGGAGGGCAGGGCGCTGGTTGAGGGTTGAGTTTTTCGTGACATCCTCAAACCTCGCCGCCACCCTCCCACGCCCTAGTCGCCGCGCGGATCTAGTAGTCGGCGTCGCGCCGCTTCCTCCCGCACGTGTGGATACCTTTGAGGCGCCGCATCCGTGGCGCTGGGACGAACCGCAAGAAAGGAGCCGACGGGACGCCGCGACGAGGACGCAGGAAGTAGTACGACTACTCGCCCCGACGCATCGCATCAATCGAGTACGACTACACCGCCCGACGCGGCCGCATCAACTTCCGCACTGCGCGTCTAGTGGTAAGACCGTGATCTATAATCGCAGTGATCTTGGTTTACGGGTAGAATTTTTAATTTGCGCTAGTGTAGCCTACCGCTTCCCAACAAAGGGTATCGAGCGTTCTTCGCCATGTTATAGGTTCGGGTGATTTGCATATGGCGATATGTAATCGGTATGATCGATGTGATCGATTGTATAGTTCGTAATGGATTGATCCGTTTCCGTGATCATGCCGCTAAGGTCGTGAAACAACATACCCTACCGGCCGGATTCGCCATCGGGGTAGACGGTGACACGAAACTAGTTGCGAATGCGAAGATCAATATGATTGATCGAATCGGAACCTAGATTAATAATCGATGTACCGTGATCATGTTGCTAAGGTCGTGAAACAACATACCCTACCGGTCGGATTCGCCATCGGGTAGACAAAGTGACACGAAACCGGTTGCGGCATGCGAAGATCAAGACAAATTGGTCGAATCTAACGATGAGTCGATTTGTGGTAAATATGATTTGCCGATCAAAATCCTATGTAAAAATTGCATAGATTGGATCTCTTTTTACTAATTTCCGGACGCCGGAGATACCGCGGGCGCCGCCTTCGACCCTGATGGGGAAACCCCTCACCCCTATCCCAGAGATTGCGATTCTATGCATAAACTTGTTTTTGCAGGATGTATGTGACCAGTATGGCCTAATGTGTATGTGATGCATGTTTGTAATATTTGCATGACTCGTGTGCAGGTACGGCAACACTACTGGAGCCATTGTGTTGCCAAAGTATTGTATTAACGGCTGCGGTCGACTTGTGATGATTCCTAGTATCCATGTATTTTATTACTAGTCTGTTATGAGTAATAGCTTATAGTAGTACTGAGGACACATCACTTGGAGGGATGGCACACATGAACCATGGAGATGGAGATCATCATGGTGGATGGATTCTATGGCGATGGAGATCACCATGAGAAAATGGGTCATCCGAGTCACAACTGTAAATGTTATTCCTATTGTTTTACTCCTATGCTTGTTTGAATGGTAGAAGTATAGCGATCCTCACAAAATGTTAAGTTAAACATATGCCCTCCCAATTAAACTTTGCACCATCCCATGTCTTGGCCCATCTAGTGTGGCCGGCCAGGGAGGCCACCCTCCCCAAACCCTAGCCGCCTCCCCTCTCCCCTTCCTCCTCCCACTTGGCAGCCGCCTACTCCCCTTCCTCCCCTCTTTGGTCGAATCCTCTTCCCTTGCACCTCCCTCTCCCAAGGTGCTGCCTCTGCACCTCCCCTCATCCAAGGTGCTGTCCATTGCGCAAGAAGGAAGAAGGAGAGGAAGAAAAGAAGGAGAAGAAGGAGAAGAAGGAGAAGAAGGAGAAGAAGTTTTGCGTGGGGTTTGGTTCAGCGATTTCTAGTGGTTCTACAAGGGTAACGAGATGCTTTTCCCGCTGTTTGATCCTTAGTAGATGCGAATTTGATTAGAATTGTCGGTTAATTGTTGGGCTGCAGAAGATGCAGTTCTGTCCAGAACCTTGCGTGAGTATTTTCGTGTATTTAGATTCTGAATTTTAAGTTTCCATCTCCTAGAGATATGTGGGTTATTTCGTTAGCTTTCAGTGGCCGCGAAGATCACTCGATTCCGAGGTCTGAGTTAAAAGTTATGGCCAATTTAGTTTTGCTGTTCGTTTGTGTAGACAGTTTCTGTACTGAATGTTCAGACAATGGGTAGCCTTTTATTTTGGCCGAATTGGTTTATTGTGTCAACTAGAGTATTGTAGATTATTCAGTTAAGAATATACAGAAATTGGATTTACCCCTTTTTGACTTCCAGATCTTGAGTTATGTCTTTTACCGTGCTGCTGTCCAGAATCAGATTACGGCAGGAAATGTTGTCTTCGGTTTCAGCTTTGTAAACTCGTTTTGAGTCGTCAAGTAAGCGTTGTAGAATGCCGATTAGTAGCGTTAGGTGTATTATGACCTTATTGAATTTATTTTTACTTGTTTAGGAGGTGAAGCCTCGGTTTAGGAGTATCGCCTTGGCCGCTAACGCGCTCACTTCGTGGAAGGCAAGTAATTGTAGCAATGTTACTCTTGAGTAATTGGTTGTTCTTACTACTTGCAATCCATAGGATTTTTCGTATTTTTAAGTAGTATGCCATGGTTGGTTCACTTACAAATGAGATGATGACAGATTTATTATTTTAATGATTTACATTTGGTTATCGTGTGTGTAGTCATGAAATGGTTGTTTTATGTGTCGAATGTGGATCATGGATGTATTTCTTCCATAATGATTATGTAGTAGTTGTACAAGTTAATCTTGTTGGTGCCCTTATGAGATGTCACACATGTGGTGTATAATTATCATATCATTCATAACATACCATTACATTGCATTGTGGATGTCGCCGCTTATGGCCGCGACCGTACCGGTACAGCATCGTACATTGCCGTAGTACGATGCACACTCTTACCTTGATGGGTAAGGGTGCAGTGGAGCATGGCATGCATTTGCATTAAGCATTGTGGATGGAGGACATGCATACCTTTGTTTGTGGTTGAATTCTTATGAGGCAGGACTCATGATAGTCCATGTGGTTTATTGAATGAGATAGTGGATTGTGGTTGTGGTCATGAAATAATATAACCTGTGTTGTAGTTTGCTTGTCAATTGATTAACCTGTTATACAACTTACTTGCTGAGATTTTTATCTCACTCTTGTTGTTTCCTTTCCCCTTTCAGGTGGTTCTTAAGCATTCTGGGATGGGTAGAGCTTGACTTGCAATAAAGCACTCAATTTATAGTCTCATGTCAGAATAATGTTGAGAGGAACTTAGCCTATTGACTAGTTTGTTCACGAGTGTTCTGTTGATTTATATTTGATGCATTAGTGGACTACATTTGGTTTAATCTGCTAGAGGTTGTTAAATTATTGAACTTGTTATGTTAACTTTATTCCCATAGTGGTTTATGCTTCCGCTTATTGATTCTTGCCTAGAGTTGTTTGAAATAACTAATTTTGAAATTATTGGCTAGTCAGAGAGTGGTTAAGTAGCATTCCAGGTATTGTGGATTCTGGGTGTTACAGGTTGGTATCGAGCCTAGGCTTTAGGTTCTAGGAGAAATAAGGAAAAATTGGCACACTTGCACATGTAGGATGGGGAAGGGTTTGCATATCTTGCATATACCTTGTTGAAATCTTTAAGTTTTGCTTGTGTTTCACTTGTCCGAGATTATTGTTTTGTTTGCTTGTGGGTTGTGGTGGTCGCAGGAATGCCACCTAAGGGTAGTGGCCGATTCGTGCCGCCACGGCAGAGCAAGCCGGCCGGCAGTTGAGGAGGCCGAGGATGCTCGGCCGGTGGCGTACTCCAAGAGGAGTCATGGTCGTGGTTAGGCCATGCAAAGAAGAGTTGAGGGCTTTGAGGCAGGTGGCCCTGAGTGCCGCCGCGCCCGGTGCTCGAGGTTGCGCACCGAGCAAGAAGCGGCATCTCACTTCGTGAGTGGGTAGGGTTGAGGGCGATACTGACGCGGCCACTCTGCCAAGCCGTGACCGCCGTCCCATGTGGAGGACAAGATGGAGGCTTTTGAGGTAGTGGCTCCGATCGCGTGCGCTATGTGGCGAATGGCCAAGGGAGAGGCCCAGATCTGGTGGAAAGGAGTGCGATCCGCTCGCCGACGGCCGCACGGACTCCCATCGTGGGCGGAGTTCGTCCGCGCTTTGAGAGGCGATTCTATCCAGAGACCTTTCTGGACAAGATGAAAATTGACTTGGGCAAATACACGCAAGACAAGCAGTCGGTGGCAGAGTATGAGGTAGGCTTCAATCAGATAGTCCGCTTCGTCCCACATGTGGCTCGGGACGATGCGGAGAAGGCCAGGCAGTTTCGTCAGGGGCTTAGGCCTTCGATCCGCCATCTGCTGGGTGCCTTTCCGACATGATTGCACTCGTGGAGCAGGCCCTGGGGATCGAGATGCAGCATGCGTACACGGAGGACACTCGCAAGGCCTCTGGAGGAGATCAGCCTCGAGGTCATAGCGAGAGGAGGGGCCATTCTGGGGGCCCTACGTTTAAGAAGGCAAAGGGTCGTCGTCACCAGCCCTACCGTAGAAGCGCGAGGCGATCAGCTCACCGAGGAGCTCTCAGCATCAGTGCCACTTGAAGCCCGGAATGGGCTTGGTGTGCTCGTTGTGGGGATCCGCGACAGCGGAGTGACCGCTCTGAGGGGCGGTGTACTATTTGTGGTCAAAACCACAAGGATGTGTGTGCGTGCGTAATCCCAAGGGAAGCTACGGTGGGAGTTGGCGCCTACACTGCGGCGGGATCCTCTCGCCACGATGGCACCGTTCGATGATGACCATGGCTCCTACCCGCAGTACCTACCCGCGTCCCTACACGCGTTACTGCCGGCGCCTTCAGACCTTCATCGATCGCTTGACGCCCCACCGGAGGATACGGGTTCGCAGCCTTACCCATCGACCCTGCACTCGGTGGACACCGCGCGACCTACCGAGTGCGGCAGATCCTTCTTCTTCGGCTGTCCTGCGGCATTCTCCATGCCGACATCGGATAGCGTGGATCGTGGAGACGTTGTGACAGTAACCTTATCCGCTGACTCTTTCGATGCTGCGCATTTTTGATTCCGAGCCGCTTCTCTTTTGTTTCGGAGAATTTTGTTGAGCTGGCAGGGCTTTCAGTGCAGTTGATTGGAAGGGCAGTGGTTGTTAGTTCTCCTAGTGGGCTTATATCTAGTTCTCGTGTTTGCCCTGGGTGTGTGGTGATTCTAGCAGATGAGGAGTTCGTAGCGAATTTGGTGGTAATACCCCTGGAGCCCTTCGATGTGATCCTTGGCATGGATTGGCTCACTCGGTATCAAGCTGTTATCTCTTGTTTCTGGAAGACGGTCACCTTGCGTTCTCGGTCTGGGCATGAAGTTGTTTTCAAGGAGTGCCCGCAGATTCTCTTGTTGTTTGTGCGCTTGTTTCTGATCGGCGGATGCAGAAGTCAGGGTTGTTGTGGGCTTTGGTGGAGGGTCTCGAGGCTGCCTTGAGGTTAGAGAACATACCGGTAGTCTGCAAGTATCCGGATGTTTTTCCCAGTGAGCTCCCCGGCTTGCCACCAGAGCGGGAGTCGATCTTCAGGATTGAGCTCGTTAAGCACGCGCCTATTTATAAGTCCCGTCGACGGATGGCACCGATTGAGCAGTGGAGCTAAAGAAGCGTTGGATGAACTCTTAGCTAAGGGTTCATTAGACCGAGCACGCCACCCGGGTCGCTCCGGCTTTGTTTGTGGGAAAGAAGGATGGCACCAAGAGGCTTTGTGTGGATTATCGAGCGCCAATCGGTGACAATTAAGAATAAGTATCCCCGCCGCATTGAGGATCTCTTCGATCGCTTGAAGGGTGCCAAAATATTTTCAAGATTGATTTGGATCCGTTACCATCAATCATGCGGATCGTGGAGGAAGATATAGAGAAGACATCATTTAGCACAAGGTATGGGCATTATGAGTATGTTGTTATGTCTTTTGGGTGACTAATGCTCTCTTTGTCTTTATGGAAGCTATGAACAGGATGCTCCATGAGTACCTAGATTCTTTTGTGGTGGTCTTCATTGACGACATCCTGGTTTATTCCAAAACGGAGGAGGACCACGAGTTGCACCTTAATCGGTCCTAGATACTCTTCTGAGGAATAAATATTATGCGGCTAAAGAAATGTGCTTTCGTTATCCAAGTAGGATTTTGGGTCATACCATCAGTCAGACACGGTATTACGGTGGATCCAAGAATGTGGCAAAGAGTGGTACGGTGCATGAGGCCAACCAATGTGTCGAGATTCGGAGTTTCCTTGGTCTTGCGGATATTACCGACGCTTTGTGCAGGATTTTTCCAGATTGCTAAACCAATGACCCGACTCACGCAAAGGGAGTTCCTTTTGTGTGGACGGACGCCAGAGGCCGGGTTTCGGACTTTGAAGAACAAGTCGTGAATGCACCTATTCTATCCTTGCCCGAGAGTGGCAAGCGCTTCACTGTGTACACAGATGCTTCTCGGATTGGACTCGGATGTGTCGATGCAAGAGGGCCGAGTAATCGCTATGCTTCTAGACAGTTGAAGACTCATGAGCGAATTATCCCACTCATGATCTCGAGTTGGCGCTGGTTGTCTTTGCTCAAGTCATGGAGGCATTACTTGTATGGGGAATAGTGCGATATCTTTACCGATCACAAGAGCCTTAAGTATATATTCACTCAATGAGAGCTAAATTTGAGGCGATGGAGGTGGTTGGAGTTAATCAAAGATTATGACCGACCATCCGAGATCACCCGGTAAGGCTAATGTGGTGGTCGATGCCTTGCGGGACAGGTACCTCGGTAGCGTTGTCCTTGGTCTCGAGTTTGAGAAGATGGGTATCTCCTTCGTCTTACAAAGTTCGCGCAGCGGAGGGCAGATGATCATCTAGTCTGCCATTCCGAGCGCGCTCGTGAAGCTCAACAAAGACGATCGGCTCCTTTCAGAGGTGCGAAAAAGGATCTCGAGGGGCGCCCGAGACTTTAGTGTGGATGAACACGGTGCGGTTCGTTTCAAAGGCCTACTGTGTACCCTGTGAATCAACAATGAAGAATGATATTCTTCGTGAGGCTCACCGAACCCCAATTTCGGTACATCCAGAGAGACCAAGATGTATCGTGATCTCAAGCAAATCTTTGGTGGAAACGGATGAGGGTGGACATTGCTAAGTATGTCGCTTCTTGTGGCGCTTGTCGCCAGGTAAAGGCGAGCACAAACGCCCTGTTGGTTTGTTGCTGCCCTTGGGGTACCCGAGTGGAAGTGGGAGCATATCACTATGGACTTTGTGGTTGTTGCCGCGCCGCTCGAGGGCGAGATGCAATATGGGTCGTGGTGGATAGGCTTACCAAGTCCGCGACTTCATACCGATAAGGACGACCAACACAATGCAGGATCTAGCCCGTTGTACATCCGAGAGGTGGTGAGGCGCACGGTGTACCCAAGTCCATTGTTTTCACCGAGATGCCAAGTTCGTCTCTAAGTTACCGCAGAGTCTTCAGTCGCGTTGGGCACGCGGCAGTTCTCAAGATGCGACTTTTCACCCTCGGACGGATGGTCGATCGAGCGGACCATCTGCACCCTAGAGGACATGCTTCGTGCTTGCGTGCTTTCTTGGAAGGGCAGTTGGGAGGACCATCTGGCTTTGGCAGAGTTCGCTTATAACAATAGTTATCAGGCGAGTATCAAGATGCCTCCTTTTGAGGCTTTGTATGGTCGGAGGTGTGTTTCCCCTCTTTGTTGGGATGCAGTGGGTGAGAGGTCGTTGCTTGGTCCGGATCTTGTTCAACAGACCGTGGAGAAAGTGCGAGAGGTTCGTCAGAACCTGTTGGCTGCTCAGAGCCGACAAAAGAGTTATGCGGATGTTCGGCGCCGAGAGTTGGAGTTTGCGGTGGGTAGCCTTGTGCTCCTTCGGGTGTCTCCAACCAAGGGTGTTGTTCGTTTTGGTACCACCGGGAAGCTTAGCCCGCGGTACATCGGACCTTTTCCAGTGGTTGCTCGGGTGGGTAGTGTGGCTTATCGCTTGGAGCCGCGGACTCTTTGAGTGGTGTGCACAATGTTTTTCATGTGTCTATGCCGAGGAAATACTATGGATCCGAACATAAAATTGACCTGGGACAGGTCACAGTGGAGCAGGATCTCACTGTGGAGAGTCGGCCAGTTCGTATCTTGGATACATCGGAGCGGGTCTTGAGGAATAAGACCATCAAGTATGTGAAGGTCCTTTGGACGAATCAGTCTGAGAGAGAGGCTACGTGGGAATTGGAGGATCTTTTGCGAAAGAAGTACCCGAGTTCTTCGAGGTGGTGAGTACACCTAGTTTGGGTTGTTGCTCGCTTGTGGTTCAGAGAATTGGATTCGAGGCGAATCCTTTTAAGGTGGGAAGAATGTAATATTCCGTATGTGAGAAGTCAAGAACGGATTAATTAAAATTAATCGGTAGAGAATAATTTTAATCGGGGAAGGTTTTTTTTTAGTTTTCGTCAAATCCAGCGTAGAGAGGGGCTTTTCTGCGCTTTTCCGCTACCTTTGGGGCTGGGCCTTGGCCCATCTAGTGTGGCCGGCCAAGGGGGAGGCCACCTCCCCAAACCCTAGCCGCCCCCTCCCCTCTCCCCTTTCCTCCTCCCACTTGGCAGCCGCCCTACTCCCTTCCTCCTCTTGGTCGATCCTCTTTCCCCTTGCACCTCCCCTCTCCCAAGGTGCTGCCCCCTGCACCTCCCCTCATCCAAGGTGCTGTCCATTGCGCAAGAAGGAAGAAGGAGAGGAAGAAAAGAAGGAGAAGAAGGAGAAGAAGGAGAAGAAGGAGAAGAAGTTTTGCGTGGGGTTTGGTTCAGCGATTTCTAGTGGTTCTACAAGGGTAACGAGATGCTTTTCCCGCTGTTTGATCCTTAGT
The DNA here is from genome assembly GCA_036346255.1 of Ampelocalamus luodianensis. Lineage (NCBI taxonomy): Eukaryota > Viridiplantae > Streptophyta > Magnoliopsida > Poales > Poaceae > Ampelocalamus > Ampelocalamus luodianensis. The sequence continues at coordinate 38,252 of JAYEVH010000353.1, forward strand.
AGATGCGAATTTGATTAGAATTGTCGGTTAATTGTTGGGCTGCAGAAGATGCAGTTCTGTCCAAAACCTTGCGTGAGTATTTTCGTGTATTTAGAGTCTGAATTTTAAGTTTCCATCTCCTAGAGATATGTGGGTTATTTCGTTAGCTTTCAGTGGCCGCGAAGATCACTCGATTCCGAGGTCTGAGTTAAAAGTTATGGCCAATTTAGTTTTGCTGTTCGTTTGTGTAGACAGTTTCTGTACTGAATGTTCAGACAATGGGTAGCCTTTTATTTTGGCCGAATTGGTTTATTGTGTCAACTAGAGTATTGTAGATTATTCAGTTAAGAATATACAGAAATTGGATTTACCCCTTTTTGACTTCCAGATCTTGAGTTATGTCTTTTACCGTGCTGCTGTCCAGAATCAGATTACGGCAGGAAATGTTGTCTTTCGGTTTCAGCTTTGTAAACTCGTTTTGAGTCGTCAAGTAAGCGTTGTAGAATGCCGATTAGTAGCGTTGGGTGTATTATGACCTTATTGAATTTATTTTTACTTGTTTAGGAGGTGAAGCCTCGGGTTTAGGAGTATCGCCTTGGCCGGCTAACGCGTCACTTCGTGGAAGGCAAGTAATTGTAGCAGTGTTACTACTGAGTAATTGGTTGTTCTTACTACTTGCAATCCATAGGATTTTTCGTATTTTTAAGTAGTATGCCATGGTTGGTTCACTTACAAATGAGATTATGACAGTATTTATTATTTTAATGATTTACATTTGGTTATCGTGTGTGTAGTCATGAAATGGTTGTTTTATGTGTCGAATGTGGATCATGGATGTATTTCTTCCATAATGATTATGTAGTAGTTGTACAAGTTAATCTTGTTGGTGCCCTTATGAGATGTCACACATGTGGTGTATAATTATCATATCATTCATAACATACCATTACATTGCATTGTGGATGTCGCCGCTTATGGTCGCGATCAGAGTCTGACAAAGATCGTACATTGTCAGAGTACGATGCACACTCTTACCTTGATGGGTAAGGGTGCAGTGGAGCATGGCATGCATTTGCATTAAGCATTGTGGATGGAGGACATGCATACCTTTGTTTATGGTTGAATTCTTATGAGGCGGGACTCATGATAGTCCAAGTGGTTTATTGAATGAGATAGTGGATTGTGGTTGTGGTCATGAAATAATATAACCTGTGTTGTAGTTTGCTTGTCAATTGATTAACTGTTATACAACTTACTTGCTGAGATTTTTATCTCACTCTTGTTGTTTCCTTTCCCCCTTTCAGTGATTCTAAGCATTCTGGGATGGGTAGAGCGGCACCGCAATAAAGCACTCAATTTATAGTCTCATGTGTAATAATGTTGAGAGGAACTTAGCCTATTGACTAGTTTGTTCACGAGTGTTCGTTGATTTATATTTGATGCATTAGTGGACTACATTTGGTTTAATCTGCTAGAGGTTGTTAAATTATTGAACTTGTTATCTGTTAACTTTATTCCCATAGTGGTTTATGCTTCCGCTTATTGATTCTTGCCTAGAGTTGTCGCTAAATAACTAATTTTGAAATTATTGGCTAGTCAGAGAGTGGTTAAGTAGCATTCCTGGTATTGTGGATTCCGGGTGTTATCCGTAACTCGAGAATTGTTCTCGTGGCGATAAAAGGAAAACGTTCGACACCCCAATCCCGTAAGAACACGCAAATAATGCGTCACTTGTTAAAAATGCCTACAAGAAAGCATGTGATGACTCTCTTGAGATTAGTTGTCTTATGCTTGCATGCATGGAACCCGACCTTCAAAAGCGTTTGAGGATCGAAGCGTATGATATGATCATAGCGCTTAAGGACATGTTCCGCATACGTGCCAGACCGAACGGTTCAATGTCTCTAAGGCTTTTCTCGAATGCAAGTTAATGTAAGGTGCACCCGTAGGCCCACATGTGATCAAAATGGTTGGTTACAATGACTTTGGATAAACTTGGTTTTCCAATTGGCCAAGAGTTGGCAATCGATTTCATTTAGCGTCTCTTCCACCTAGCTATGGGCATTTCATTTGAACTACCATATGCATGGGGCGGATAAGGGCCTTAATGAGCTTTGTGGGATGCTCAAAACAGCAGAGAATGACATTAAGAAGTGTGCGTGGCCTAGCCATGTGATGGTCGTGAGAACAAGTCTAGCTTCAAGAAAAGGGTAAGAAGCCATGGCCAAAGAATAAGGGTAAGGTTAAAGATATGATCTCAAGCCAACGCCTAAGCCTAATGTGGACTCGAGCCGAGACAAGATGCTTCTATTGTAAAGAAATCGCCACTGGAAGAGAAACTGCAAGAAGTACATGGATTCCGATGAATGCAAGAAGAAGGCCGAAGTAAGACTTCCACCCATGGTACACTTGTCATAAATGTTTTAGACATTTTTCTCGCAGATTCTCCTATTAACTCTTGGGTATTTGATATCGGATCGCTTGCTCACATTTGCAACTCGATGCAGGGCTAATAAGAAGTAGAGGAGTCGCAAGAGGTGAAGTTGATTTTCGCGTCGGGAATAAAGCAAGGGTTGCCGTTGACCGTCTGCACCATGCAACTTCAGCTTCCTTCAAGATTTATTATGGAATTGAATAATTGTTATTATGTTCCTAGTATGAGTCAAAACATTTTATCCCCTCATGTTTGATGAGAGATGGTTATTCATTTGCAAGTAAAGACAATGGTTGTTTGATCTCTAAAATGGAATGTTTATGGCTTTTGCGCCCATTGTGAATGGGTTATTTATTTTAAATCTTGATGATGCGCCTATCTTTAACATAAATGCTAAAAGACTTCGACCTAATGATTTGAATCCCACCTACGCTTGGCATTGTCGCTTGGGTCACATAAGTGAAAAGCGCATGAAGAAGCTCCATACCGATGGTCTTCTAACTTCGTTTGATTTTGAATCATACGAGACATGTGAAGCTTGTTTGCTTGGTAAGATGACCAAATCACCTTTCAAAGGTTCTTTTGAGAGGCGCCGACTTGTTGGAAATCATACATACCGATGTATGTGGACCAATGAGCACGATCGCTAGAGGTGGATTTCATTACTTCATAACTTTCACCGATGATTTTAGTAGATATGGCTATGTCTACTTAATGAAGATAAGTCCGAAACTTTTGAAAAGTTCAAAGAGTTCGAATGAGGTTGAAAATCAACGTGCCAAGAAAATTAAGGCTCGCGATCCGATCGTGGTGGCGAGTATTTGAGTCATGAATTTAGCAATCATCCAAGAGTTGCGAATTGTTCCACAGCTAACACCGCCCTAACGCCTCAAAGAAACGGGTATCCGAGCGCGATGTCGGACCTTGTTGGACATGGTTCGATCGATGATGAGCCATCAGATTTACCATTATCCTTTGGGGTTACGCTCTACAAAGCAGCTTTCACACTTAATAGGTACCGTCTAAACCGTAGTTAAGACACCATATGAGATATGGACCGGAAGAGTCACGCTTTGTCTTTTCTAAAGATTTGGGGATGTGAGGCGTTTGTCGCGACTACATCTGACAAGCTCACACCCAAGTCGGATAAATGCATTTTCGTGGATATCCAAGGAAACCTTTGATATTACTTCTACAACCGACTAGAGGGCAAAGTGTTTGTCGCCAGTGGTGTTTTCCTAGAGAAAGAGTTTCAATAGGGAGACAAGTGGAAGAACGGTGCAGCTTGAAGAAGTTCAAGATGAACCAATCGGGGAAGACTCGACGAATGATGCCCATGTGGCAGAACAAGTTGAGGAACCCATGGCAAAGGAAGCACCACCACCACGAAGGTCGGAAGGTTCGCAATGCGCGAGATATATTATTGTTAGACAATGATGAGCCTACGACCTATGCGGAAGCAATGATGGACCCAGACTCTGAGAAATGGCATAGTGCCATGAGATCCGAGATAGCATCCATGGGAGACAATCAAGTTTGGAATTTGGTTGACCCGCCTGATGGTGTTAAAACCATAGAGTGCAAATGGATCTATAAAAGGAAGATTGATATGGATGGAAATGTTCATATCCATAAAGCTCGACTTGTCGCAAAGGTTTTCGGCAAGTTCAAGGAGTTGACTACGATGAGACTTTCTCACCGTAGCGATGCTTAAATCAATACGGATCATTCTAGCTATTGCTGCATATTTCGACTATGAGATATGGCGGATGGATGTCAAAACGGCTTTCCTTAATGGAAATTTAACCGAGGACGTGTATATGATACACCGAGGGTTTTGTCGATCCAAACAATGCTAGAAAAGTATGCAAACTTCAAAAATCCATTTATGGATTGAAGCAAGCATCTCGGAGTTGGAACATCTGCTTTGATGAAGTGGTCAAAGGGTTTGACTTCATCAAAACGAAGAAGAATCTTGTGTTTACAAGAAGACAAGTGGGAGCTCACTCGTATTTCTAATCTTATATGTAGATGACATATTACCGATTGGAAATGATATTCCTATGCTCGAGTCCGTTAAGACCTCACCAAAAATAGTTTCTCAATGAAGGACTTAGGGAAGCGGCATATATTTTGGGTATTAAGATCTATAGAGATAGATCAAAAAGGCTAATAGGATTAAGCCGAGTACTTACATTGACAAAGTGTTGAAACGGTTCAACATGGAGGAGGCAAAGAAAGGGTTCTTGCCCATGTCTCATGGCATAAATCTTGGCAAGACTCGGTGTCCTTCGACAACCGATGAGCGAGATCGCATGAGTAAGATTCCATATGCTTCGCCATTGGATCTATCATGTATGCTATGATGTGTACTCGCCAGATGTTTCCTATGCTCTAAGTGTTACGAGCAGATACAGCCGATCCAGTGAGAGTCATCGATGCAGCTTAAAAACATCCTCAAGTATTTGAGAAGAACTAAGGATGTGTTCCTAGTCTACTGAGGTGAGGAAGAGCTCGTTGTAAATGGTTACACCGATGCAAGCTTCCAAACCGACAAAGATGATTACAAATCGCAATCGGGTTTTGTGTTCCTTTTGAACGGTGGTGCGGTAAGTTGGAAGAGTTCCAAGCAGAGACTGTCGACTCTACAACGGAGGCCGAGTACATTGCGCTTCAAGGCGGCAAAGGAAGGTGTTTGGATAAGGAAGTTCATAAGCCCAACTAGGTGTGGTTCCTAGTGCGCAAATCCTCTGGATCTTTATCGTGATAACGGTGGGGCCATTGCGCAAGCCAAGGAGCCGAGGAATCACCAAAAGAACAAACACATACTACGGCGATTTCATCTCATTCGAGAGATCCTTAATCGAGGAGATTTAAAGATATGCAAAATACACACGGATTTGAATATTTCAGATCCTTTGTGAAGCCTCTCCCACACCCTAAGCATGAGGCGCACACAAGAGCTATGGGTATTAGATATCTTCTAGATTGACTCTAGTGCAAGTGGGAGACTGTTGGAGATATGCCTAGAGGCAATCATATTGATGATGATATTTCATTGTATCCATGATTTAATAAATGTTCCTTGAATATTGCCTTTGTGTTGATTAACAAGTATGTGACTTGTTTGTGAAACTCTTTACTTGTATGGTTATTCTAAAGTTGTCCCTAGTCGGAGTTCATGTGAGGACACACGTGAATGATGGATTAGCACATGTATCGGTTGATGACCATGTTTCACGGTCATAGACATGGAGATGTCAAACCAATAATGTGGACACATGTTTAGAACATGGGGTTGGACCGACCCAACATGAGACATAGTAATTATTCTTATGGTTCTCTCTACACAATGTGTACGCCTTGTCCTTAGACACGAGATTGTCGATGTACTTGAGATGTGAATCGACCTACTTAGGGGCTATCAAACGCTACTCAAATGAATCGGTAGTTATAAAGGTAGCTTCGGGTTTGTCATGAAGCATGCTGCGAGACATGGTCAGTCGAGATGGGATTTGCCCCTCTCTACCTGAGAGAGATATCTCTGGGCCCCTCGAGTGATCGGATCCAGAAATGCATGGCCATGCTACTTAAGGTTAAGAGTTAACCTAGTAAGGGATTCCGGATCACAGGATCGAGAAAGAGTGGTCGACTTGGAGCTCGATCGAATATCGTGAGGCAAAGGGATTGACATGTACATAACGTTGTGATGGTTCGTCCGATATGATCTTTACGTATGTTTAGGAGTTGGCACGTCTTGCTAGAGGCCGCTACCAACTATTGACCAAGTATGTGTACTCGCGTCATGTCTAAACATATGTGAACCATAGGGTCACACACTTAAGGGTGAAGCCTAATTCGGATTGGATCTAAATTAGATCGGGCATTGAGTCCTAATGGGCCTCTATTCGTAGAAGCCCATTATAAGGACGTCTATAAAAGGAGGCAGGCGGGCGCTGGTTGAGGTTGAGTTTTTCGTGACATCCTCAAACCCCGGCGCCACCCTCCCACGCCCTAGTCGCCGCGCGGATCTAGTAGTCCGGCCGCGCGCTTCCTCCCGCACGTGTGGATACCTTTGAGGCGCCGTGCATCCGTGGCGTTGGGACGAACCGCAAGAAAGGAGCAGACGTGGGACGCCGCGACGAGGACGAGGAAGTAGTACGACTACTCCGCCCGACGCATCGCATCAAGCGAGTACGACTACACCGCCTCGACGTCGTCGCATCAACTTCCGCACTGCGCGTCTAGTGGTAAGACCGTGATCTATAATCGCAGTGATCTTGGTTTACGGGTAGAATTTTTAATTTGCGCTAGTGTAGCCTACCTGTTTCCCAACAGGGGCGTGCGTCCACTTCTCTGGACGCCACCCCTGGTCGTCTTCCCATATAGGAGCCGCCGTCCCCCTGGCTAGAACTCGGATTTCGTTGAATTTAGGTTTAGCCATTGTGCAAACTGTTCTTGATTGTGTCGGACGACCACTGTCAAGACAGCCTCGGGATCCTACTTTTGTTTTCAATACCATCTATACTACAATCTTATTCGCACATCAGATTGCATACATCTTATTCTTGCTAGTTCTTCGATTGCTCACAGGAATTGAACCTCGTGTTCAGGTTGATCGCGCTTCTAGCACGGTCAATAACGTCGCGGAGTTGGTTCAACGATTGCTAAGGCGCAGGCGTCGTCGTATGGTTGTAGTCGGATCGCGAGAGTCACCTCCACCCAAAATCGATAGTTATCAATCTCATCGAAAGATCGGGCACCCCGTCTCCATCAGCTTCTATGACCACTACAGCTCCTATGACCACTCGGGTGCTACGACCACTAAAGCCACTACGACCACTACAGCTGCTGCGACCACTACAGTTGCTACGACCACTATAGCTTCTACGATCACTGCAACTTTGCTACAACCATCTCCTGGTCGTAAGTTTCTCTACGACCAGTTCTTAGTTGTAAAGCTTTTCCATGACTACCTCCTAATTTTAAGTCCTCCTGCGATCAGTCTGTGGTCGTAAGCTCTATTACAACCACCACCACCTGGTTGTAAGTTCTTCAACGATTGGTTCCTAGTCGTAAGTCTTTCTTACGACCACCACCTGGTCGTAAGCTTTTCAACGACTATCTCCTAGTCGTAGGCCTTTCCTACAACCACCACCTGGTCGTAAGTTCCTCTACGATCGATTCCTAGTCGTACGTCTTTCCTACGACCACCACCTGATCGTAAGCTTTTCCACGACTATCTCTTAGTCGTAAGTCTTTTCTACGACCACCACCTGGTCATAAGTTTCCTCACAGTTAGTTCCTAGTTGTAATCCTTCCTACGACCATTCCCTGGTCGTATGTTCTTATATGACCAGTCTCTAGTCAATGAGGCTTACAGACGTGTAGGCCTAGTCGATTAGGGAGTCTTCCACGCCATATTGAAGGATATGGTCCGGTCATTCTGTTGAGTTGTTGTTAGATATGTTTGCTCCCATTCGAAGTGTTTTCGTTTGTTGAATGTATTTAGATTTATTGGATTTCATCTGGTTGTTTTTAGTCATTCTGGAGTTCAATCGTATTATGCATGATTAGCATATGAAGATATAATGGGACAACAATCCCAACAAGATCAAGATGGTTAGGTTATTAAACAAGATGATTATTAGCATGTTGAGTGAGATTATTACCAGGATATCGAGAAGAGCGAATATCAGGACATAGAGTTTTATCAGAATATTGAGCAAGGTGAGTCAACACTTTGATCATATTACACCTACTCTTTGCAAATTATGTTACTTTAAATTATGATATTGCATTGCTATGATTTATACAACTATATTTGGTCTAGTTGTAGCTAATGCTTTCACCATAATTGTGTATAAACTTCCAAATTCTTGAACTTGAACACTATCTTTTGTCACCCTAGACTCAATGGATTACATACTAGTTAATAAGTCTGTATCTAAGCATCATGCTTAGCCTTGCTTAGATACATTATCATCTGGGCATTAAAGTGCCCAACAACACTTACTCAAAACATGAAAACTAAATTTGGGTAGTCGAGGCTAGTTGCCTGGCTGGTGTGTTGGACTAAAGGTTATTTGCAAAACAAATGAAAACCTGAAAAACAGATTTCGACTTGGGCGGATGGAAAGTGACTGGTGCCGGAGGCACGAGAGGATGTTGGTAAGTGGATGTACCGCCCGAGTCAATTAAGGACCGAATTTTGTGATGACCTCTCATGTAAAAATATTGCAACCACAAGTCTATAATGGGTACGACCTCACTAACTAATTTGCTCACCTCGGCATGGTTTTGCCATCGGGGGAATGTGGCGTGGGTAAAAGGGGAATAGACGCCACTGCAAAACCACACAGTGCAAGAGGGGGCCTCTTGGAAGAGCTTGGCTCCGGGCGGTGGAAACCTTAGCTGGTGGGGTTGCGTCGAGGTTGAGCATTGTAAAGGCCTTGTGGTAATCTCCCCTTGATTCACATGTCTAAGGAAACCTGTGTATATATCAAGATGATTATCTTTTGTGGGTAAAGTGTACGAACTCCGCAGAGTAAGAAAACTATCTACATAGCCGTGCTCACGGTCAAGAGCGGTCCTGACAACTTGCTTGATATAGCTTACCTTTTTATAAAAACCGATTTGTGTATGGAATGGAAAGTTGGGGTGGAACCCCAAGGATTTGAAAAGGCCTAGTCTAGGACCAGTGGTAATTACGGGATAGCCTGAGCATTGAGGGGATGGAGCTACTTAATGGTATACGAGGTTGGACCTCCACTAGTACTTTACAACAAAAACTCGGTTTATAAAGCTTGTGTTAGTAAACTTCTAAGTCTTAGGTTTGCTACTACTTAATCTAATTCAAACTTGGCTTAGTACAAATAAAAGAACCATGAACCTCCTCTTGATTAGCCTTGCATCTATAATAATTGCATAGTATGTTGGCTCGTGAGTACGGTTGTGTACTCATGCTCGCTACATTCTTTTAGTCAGTAAGCACAAAAGAAGACTACTGGGACGACTATGAGTACTATTCCCATCAAGTACTGTTCACCACGAGGACTGTTCACACTGAGTACTGTTCACCACGAGGACTGTTCACTATGAGGACTGTTCACCACGAGGACTGTTCACGCCTTGGGCTACTTCGACCGCCCCTTTAGTGCAGCATGTTGGTATCTGGTCATAGACTATGACCGACATCCCCTGCACTTCACGACTACAACCTTCGGACAAAGACCTGGTCGTAGACCTTGGGATGATTACAGAGCTGATCAAGACCAAAGATTAAGAAGGCCAAGAACTAGGTCGCGAGCCCACAGTCATTTGCCGATGGGCATATCTTGAGGGTTCCACGCATTGTGCTTTGATTCTTCTTCCGCCGCTGTTCTCTAAAGATATTGGGCCTATCTGGCCATTATGTACACAAAAAGCCATAAGGTATATTTATGTTCTGTTTAGTATTATGTAATAACTTTATATTCTCGTGATATGTGTTTGAATCAACAATGTAACTGTGTGTGCTATCTACTGATCCAGGGCGTAGCACAAATATACACAGTGGGTCCTAGGTTCCAAATTTGGGGTCCGACATCAGCAGCATAACCTCAGGTGCACTCTCCATAGGAGTGAAGCATCGGCATCTATTAAAGACAGGGGATGTGTAAGGAATGATTTAAAACTAGCCAGGGAAGAATTTCATAAATAGGGACGAGTAGAGAGAGACAAGACAAGTCAAGCATTTCATTACTCTTGCAAAATAATTTCTGCTTTCAAAAATAGTTTTGAATTTCCTAAGGACAATTGATCTATCTAAGATCAAGTCCTACAGCCAATATGGCTCAGATATTATTAAACCTGGGAGCATGGATCCCAGATTCTTTGTGTTTCATACATTAGTCCAGGAACAGCTAGTGTACACAGTCGAACAAAAGTGGGTAGCATAACCATAACACGTCATTCATTCAAAATACTTTATGTTTGTTATAAAATGGGCATAAAACCAAAACCAAAATACAGCTAAAGCCAAAGCAGTAAGGTAGACCACACGATTCGCCATAGGCAATCGTCTGGCGGCGCAACCTAGTCGTACATGCTGTCATTCTCCTCGTAGCACTCCTCTCCTACTCAAAATTTTTATTAAGCAAGAGTGAGCACAACATCTGTGCCCCGTAAGTTATATCCAATAACATAATTATAATGCATGCAGAGATATTGTCAAAGGAAGCCTTATAGGGTGGAATTTGCATAAAGCGATGTTTCTTTCAAAATACTTGTACTAAGTTCCAAAGCAGTTATTCTATAAATATAATTTATTTTCTAAATTCTCAAGTTTTATAATCAGATAACATTCACACAAGAGTGGTGAAAGATACCCTCCTATCACATGGCTACTTGCCCAATTCCCGATTGGATAAGAAATCCATAAACATTTGATAAAATCTTTTGAAATCAAAACCAAAAATTTAACTTTGCATTAGCTTTGCTTCAGTATGTCCATGACCATGGATATGGCTATTCGAATAGTTTTACACTCTGCAAAGGTCGTACAGCTTTACCCACAAGAGATAATTGACTTATAATGTCCGTTTGACACACTATCGAAGGTGTGTGACTAAGTCATTATCACAAGACCTTTACAATACACCATCCCACCGTAGTCTCGCCTCGCTAAGGTTTTGCTTCCTTTGGATGGAACCATCCGTCGGATTTAAGCCCCTCTTGCGCCATGTGGGAATACATAAGAGTAGGTCATAAAAGACACCCACTTAACCGGATGGCACGACCACAGTGAAATGTTGCAAATTATTTAGCCTAGTCCTACCCACACAGGACATGTGGTAGTACGATAAGGCATGGCAAGATGCGGCTTGAAGACCGGTCCCTAACTGACTTGGGTGACTTTCCATAAAAACCCCTAGGCTTGATCATGAAAATGAATCGATCCCGTGCATAAACTTGCACCATCCAAACACTCATTTCGTCCAAGTCTAAATCAGTTTTAAATTTTATTTCAGTTTTCAAAGCATTTGTAAACTTCCATGACAAACCAATATCATGGTTACGATTTTAGACAACATTTCATCTTTGGTTGTAAAATTTTCCAAATCAAATATTTCAGGTCTAAGCATTGCTAAGCATAATTTTCTAACATGTTCTAGTCAGACTAATGTATTAACCAGATTTTAACTATGGTATCAAGGAATGGCTAATTCAATAGTAAAATTTGGTTATACAAAGGTATTAGGAATAACTACAATTTAAAACAGGAATTTGAATTATTTGAATATAAGTACGCATGCAACAATAATTTAAAATAGAATTTAAATAATTTGAAATACTGGGCTCAAATATGATCAAAAGATGTAACTTGCCTTGCTCGCATGCTTGAGGATCTAACTCTTCAAAAAGATCAGTTTCCCCGGAGTCGTCAAAATATACACGCAAAAACGAGCCAAATTCAAATAATATTCAAATAAATTCAAATGAACTCCAAATTGAATAATTCCAGTATAGATAGCTAGATCTCGATTTTAGATGAATTTAGAAATTTGAATCATCCAAAACAGGGCTCGTATGAAGGAGAACGAGCTCTCGAAAGTTTTGAAATCATACGGTCAGAAGGATGTTTGACTAGTCGAAAGGTTTCAACTACCTAGTCGAAGGAGGTTCGATTGATCGGAAGATTTCAACTACCTGATCAAAGGGGATTCGACTACACGTGGTCAGAAGGGGTTTGACTACACGTAGTCGGAAGGAGGTTACCTAAGAGAAAAGAGAGACAATGGAAGGTCGGGGAAGCACCAGTGAGAGTCTGAGATGCTCAAAGAGGAAGCAATTCGAAAATATCTCACTGGAGGCGATGTGGTGGTGGAAATACCCCTTTCGGTTGGAGAAGAAGATGAAGTTCAAATCCGAAAGCTCGGTGGTGGTTAGAACGATGATGTGGCGTGGCGGCCAAAAAATTGGAGCTTGCTTCTTTGAGGTTTCTCTCAGTTAAAATGGAAAAGAGAGGAGGGAGAGTGGTTCAGGGAAGCAAATGGCGAGGAAAGGAGCTCCATGGGGGCTTTATACAGGTCAGGACGGAGGGTGCGAGAGAGGGCACCACATGTCATTGACATGCTTGGGGTGGCGACAGACGGGCATGGGCGGCATTGGTAGCTGAGGGATGTGACGGGGAGTTAAGGCTGAGCCAGGGCATGGGCGAGAGCCGGGACGCGCGATGCCACGCGTGATGCCAAGGAAATCGGAGTGGAGGTGGCATGCTAGCGTAGCCGAAGCGAGCCATGGCGCGCACACTCGACTAAGTTGGCAAGGGCACTGCCGCGTGGAGACGAAGGGCTGCCAGCAGGCCCGGTCGGTCAGCGGCAGAGGAAGAGGCTCGTGTCAGACTTGGTCGTAGGGTCTGGTCGGACTTGGTCGACACCGAGATGGTGGTCAAAATTTATTTTTCAAAAATCCCTAAAAAAAGGGATATTGCAGATATCATCTCTATCGGGACCCGAATATGCAAATATGGACTCTCTCTGTATACTGCACTAGTCTAGAATCACGCTAGTGCACACAGTGGCAACACCAATGAGCATCATTCCATACAAGCGATGAAAAGGAATAAATAACTAAATTTGATATGCCAATAAGGGTTTTGACCTTATGGTCGAGTTTACAATTATTCAGCCATGTAGGGCTTAAGCAAATAAAGAGAAAAAGACAACATCAAAATGAAAAGCAAGTTCAGCTAAAGCCATCACTTGCCATAGGCAACCAACTTAGAACAAGACTTAATGATCAACCTCGTCGAGGAACTCCTCCTCCAAAGCAAAAGTTCACTTCTCCAATCCTTCCTCTGAATGATGATTATAGCAAGAGTGAGCACATGGAGTACTTAGCAAGTTGTACTATAGAATGCAATGATAGTTGTTGGCTTATTCCAAAGAAAATGGCTGTGAGACCCCGAAATTGACTCTGTTTCAAGTCAAGAACTTATGCCTGAGGCATAATTTTTAACAGGAAACCAACCCGATTTCAAGCTCCCGGATATGTGTCTCGTATTAGCTCCCAAGATCAAGGCTAACACGAACATATCCTCAAACAACATGGTACACAGACATACACAAGTCGTACATATATTACAAGATGCTCAAGATAGGACTTAGGTACATAATACACAGAAATGGCCGATCGGCCAAATTTAAGACATTCTTATAAGTAGCAGCGGAAGAACATAATTAACATAGCAAAATATTCAGTCAAGTGTGCCCAAACCCCATAAGCAACTGAGTGGAGGTAGAAATAGCGTTATTCGTTAGTGTCACCGTAGTCGGCGCTAATGAACTGATCATTAGTGTAATCTTCCTCACTTGAAACAAGTGGTCAAAGCACCTGAGTACAAAAGGTACTCGCAAGACTTACACAAACTAATAAAAGAAAGTGTATGGGATGTGCTATACAAAGGATATGAGATTATACATGATAAGGTTGTCTAAAGAATAGTTATAATGGCATAATTTTGCATAAAGCAATATGTTTGTTCCTACACATTCTAGTTTTACCAAGGCTATTTAGTAAACCAAATTGTTGGACAAAAAAAAATATTAGTATTAATAAATTTAATGTAAATCATTCATAACCAAGTGGCTGCCCACTTGATAAACTAACATGCATGAACAACCATCCCTGCCGATACCAAGTTATAACCATGTCAATTTTAATAAAAAATTCTAACAAATGCTATCTCAAACCCAAGTGGTTGTCCGTAACCGTGGACACGGCTATTCGAATAGTTTTAACCCTGTAGGGGTGTACATCTTTACCCACATGACTTGACTAGCCTGTAAGCCTTCGGATAATAGCACACTTCCTTTGGTATGCCGGCCGGGGAAATCAAGACTCGATATTTTTCAGCAAGTTGATATTATTGAGTTGACCCACCCATACGAGACTTGATCCCGCTTAGTACAAGTTTCTGATAGAACCTGCTAACCGGGGCACGCAAGTTGTACCGGGAATGCTGACCCAATCGATAGAAAGTAAAATTGTGCTCACTGCACATAATAGATTGCAGTCGGAGCCCTTAGGAACAACATGATCATACACATGCGTCCTTACCCTTAAGAACATATGATATAGGCACGAGACCAAACACATATATCCTTATCCACCTGTTTTCCAACTCAATAACATCATCCCCTTACTTAACCAAACGTTGCCCATACGGCGCGTGTGGAAGTACAAGTGGTACTTGGATTAACGAAGGCACAAAGTTCGGTCCTTAATGATCCGGACAAGAGTACCACAAACCCGATTCTCGTGCACGGAGGAAACCACACTAGCAATCACTTGTCCAGATCCGAACATGTTCAAATAACCAAATTTTAAACTCCAAAACCAGATACGAAGACCTGAACCAAAACATAAAGATAAATGATTCAGTGTTTCCCTTGATTGACGAGGTAAGCCCGTCAACCGAACTAACGTATCTAATGACTTGCAGGGCTAAGCATTTATACAAAGCATAAGTACGATCACGATATATCCAATTTAAGCTCAATTGTATGGAATGATTAAGGATAAACCACGAGTATTAGGACATAACTAATCTAAACTCACAATGTAAAAATATGGCAAAATAGCATACAGGCAATTATAATTGCAATTTAAAATACTAAAGTACAAACACTGGGATCAAGATGATGCTTGCCTTGTTGATAAACCACTTGTTCTGTCTCAGGATTTTTGGGTATATATTCACTCACGTCCGGCAATTCAGAATCTAGCAAATAATAATTACAAATAAACATCGAGAACAACTGAAAATCCAAAATGCTCAACATGCATGAAATTTATGCTTCAGTGAGGTTCTGATATTATATGATTTGAGATAAATTTTTTAGTTTATTTAGTGTTCATATGATTTTTCTATGAATTTTTCAATCTTAAATTTATTCGAATATAATTAATTGAAATATTAATATTTTCTATAATAGGAACATGTTCAAAACCTATTCCAATTAAAAGTACAGTAAAAATGTGAAATAACAAAATTTGTTTCACTTAATTTGGAGTTAAAATGAATTACTTATAAATTTTAGAAGTTTAAACCGTTTTTCAGTTCAAAAGTAATTCATTACAGAAATTCAAATCGCAAAGAATACTTTTCTTACTCACCTGAACCTAGCCACAGTCACTTACAGGTGGGTCCCCGGTCAAGAGTTGACACAGTCAACTCTGACTCCACCCACGGCCGAAGCGACATCGAAGGCGTATTCTGAAAATACGTCTTCAGATAAAGAAAGCGTAACGATGCGTTTAAGTATGTTAGAAATACGTTTTCTTCAATAGAAAATGTACTAAACCGATTTAACCAAACGCATAACCGATCCTCACCAAGGTTCGTTGGCGGTTCGACGGCGTTCTCGTGTGCGACGACGCGGCTGTGTGAGGCAACTGGCGCAGCAGGGCGTCTCCGGACTCGGGATCAAGTCGCACGGGTGCGGAGCAGCCTCACAAACTTGTTGACGATGGTGGGGGAGCACAATGGTCGTTGGGAATGGGCTTGCAATGGCCGGAGGCGGAGACGATGAGCGGCGCTCGAGGACTAGCCGCTACGAACACCAAGAAGACTCATGGAGGTGCGCTTCATGATCGCATAGTCACCAGGAAATCAACGCCCCCGAGAATGACGAGAATGGAGGTTGGTGGCGCCTAGAAAGGTGACGGCAGTTATTCACCGTGCCTAGAGAAGATGACCCCGTACTCCCTCGGAAAAGCACCAAAACTCAAAAGCATCACACCAATGAAATCAGTAAGGTTATGCGATCCCAATGGAACAAACGACGATGAACGAGACTCACCGGAACGTCCGTGGCTTTCTCGGCCCAAAACCACCAGACGCAAGAACGACGAAGTGGTGCACGACGGTTTAGAAGATGATGATGGCTCGGACCGGAAAAAATGGGTGTGGCATCGAATGTGGAAATCAGTGGTGAGGTCACGGGCTCGAGGGTGGCACCAAGATGGCGGTGCGACGATCGTCTTCTTTCTCGGTCGCGATGAAGAAAGAAACCGGGAGGGCGAGAGACAAGAAATGAATGGGCTCTGTAGTTTGGTGAAGCTCGGGCGATGCATAGGAGGTAGACACGAGGGCCTCCGGAACCAGTCCCCCACCTAAAAATACATTTAAAAGCTTTCTAAGACAACAGTAATGGACCAAATAAACCATATGAGCAAGCACGAAATAGCAATAGCTTGAAACGCGACCCCGACTCCAAATTCCTAAATGCTGAACTGACCCCTCTGTAAATAGTCGTATTAAAAAATTCATATATTTTAGTACAGGAGTCCAAATGAGGTGATCTTGGACTTAATTGAAAGGTTATCAAATTCCCCAACTAAACCTAGTTGGTGGGCCTTCCTGATTCGGCCATCTACTACCCCTATCAAGCCAATCAACAGAACATCATTTTCACGTCAGGTTCTCTGGACACTACACTAAAACTATCATAACGTTTAGCTCGTTTGTCAAAACTTAATGTTATTGACCTTCCCTGAAATCTACGACAATTATCTACAACTTTCGTTATACTGAGCTCCTCAAATTTTTCCTTTAACAGATCGCACAAGTCAGATTACCGACAGATTCGAAGAACAGTCTCACCAATTAATTCATAACTTCTGCTACAGAGGTCCAAATAATGCGATCTAGCACTTCATCGAAAGCTATTGACGTCCTCTAGAAAACTCTAGCAGACGTCCAAAGCTGAATCTGCTTGCATATTTAACAAACCGACATTCTGATCCTAACTGTCCTGAACATGCCTAATTACCGATATCGCTACAACAATAAAAATGCATCTAATCGGGGACCGGATTACCTTGACGAGCTGATTGCTGGGCACGATGAGAACCCACCAGCGAATCCTCCCCGCGAAGATGGTCTCCTTCCCTCACATTCTTCTTCCTCCAATAGCCAGCCATCTCGTAGCGATCTCCTTCTTCTTCCTTGTCGGCAGGCGTGGAGAACGGATGTTCCTCGCCGACTGGGAGGGAGACGTGGTGGGGAGGGCGCAAGGACCAGAGGGGTGCACAAGGGGAGGGGCAGTGCCTAGGGGTGGGAGGCGCAAGGGGGAGGAGGCGCAAGGAGAGGGAGGCGGCTAGGGTTTTGGGGAGAAAGGGTGCCTCCCCTTGGCCGGCCACCAAAGGGCCTTATGGGCCGAAGCCCAGGCCTAGGTTGCCATGGTTTTGTGATAAACCCCTTCTTCTCCCACCTTTTTAACTATTTTTTCAGAAGGTCCTTCTCCTGGATCGATTTCCAATTACTCGTTTCCTTTGAATCTTTAGGTTTTCTCCCGAATCCTAATATAGGGTATCACACTCTACCCCCCTTAAACTGAATTTGTCCCCGAATTCTAACCATGGTTTGCCAAGGTAAGAACACAGTTATAGCTTAAAACATTAACGCGTACCTGCTGTGAATAACTCTGGATACTGCTCACGCATGCGAGACTCGAGTTCCCATGTCGATTCTCGCTCATACTGATGCGACCATAGCACTTTGACGAAGACTAACGTATTATGCCTCAACGCTCGTTCCGACCTCCCCAGCATACGTACCAGGCGAGACTCAGACGGGAGGTTTTTACTCGCTTGCCAATGTCTCAAACAAAACCTCAAATATCTGGATCTCCCAGGTGCTCACTCAGCACCAGAACATACCAGATGATGCGTACTCCGCTAGTGGACCCAAGACAGTCCTAGCGATACACCATCTTGCAAAATCCCCGCAACTATCGGAAACAATCAAAGTACCTAGGGCGAACTTCCCCTTGGGTACTAAAGCACACAACATGCACAACACATTCGAAACTCTTGTCCTATTTCTCAATCGATCTCTTCATCTCAACAAGGAGTACCTCCTTTAACTAGGGACACACAATGTAACTCGATGAAAATAAAGGATTTTCATTAGAAACACGATTACCAACTTTCCACCAAAAGAGTTAAACCAAACCAAAAGGTTCATCAAGAAACTATTCCAATCTCCAAGTAGGCGGTTTGCCAATGAACACCACATAAGCCGAGGCGAAATCACTCAAATGCCCAAAACAACCATTTCCTTTCTTTTTTCTTAACCAACAAGAATCACGCAATACCAAGAAGAACCAACTCAATTTATAATTGGCATCTGTCATAGGGACAAAGTTCAATTAGAAAACCACGAGAACGTTTCATTATTCGAGAATACAACCTTTCTCTCAACTTCCTTTTAAGAATTCAACTTTCTCTTAAATCATGAGATTCCAAACCATAGCATCACATACTAATTTTTTTTCTTTTAATTTGGCAACCTTAAAGCTATGCTCAAACTGAACACAAAATCCACACATATGTAGAAAGACTCTTCCAATCCACAATAACATACTCTGATCAACTTCTCTACCAAAGGAATTACTTTGACAAATAATTCCAACACACCGCAAAATAGCTATCAGCCACAATCACATCACCTCAATCTTTTAAGGATAATTAACTTGAAATTCACTACATTCGCACTCATTTACTGCATCCAAAGGATTCTATCAAAGATCACCATAACTCTTGGAACCTAATCATAGGAAACCAAGATGCTAGCCTAAAAATACGAATCCCAAATTCAACCTCTAAGACTCCTACAATGAACTTCTGGTATACTTGATAGGTAACCCTCATATCTGGTGACTAAAATTTCACCAGCTCAACAATAACTTCAGTCATTAATATCAACGTTTCTCACAAATCAAGTAACCGCCCAAGGCGTTTTATTTCACCAATCTTGGACCTTCACCAAACCACACCAATCAAATTCAGCTACACGACCACAATATACCCATTCACAATACCCTCACTAATTGACCAAGATTCAATCATACTCAATCACTATTGTCAATAAATAAATATATTCTTGACCATATTATCCTTAGAGATAATCTATCTCCCAGAGGGTTACTCACTGAGGCTGAGTCATACTTGACAATAATTCAACAATCCCTACTATCCCATTAATTAACACGATGATTAGTTTTCCCCACACTGGTACTCTCATTAAACTACACCATCCCAATTCTTGTACATAATCTTACCGAGTACCCAATTGCAATACTCTATTAAACTGATCAAGATTTTCATACTTGCTAATTCTAATGTTTGTCAAAATGAACACAAAATCATGGACTACATCCCGCTATAGGTCCTACTAGTTGCGACAACGAAACCTGTTAGCTCCAAAGACCCACATTCTTTTTAAATCAAAACCTCTCTAAGGATTATTCTAGTAAATCGATTTATTACCCAATGCCCCTCAGACAACCTGATACCTAAAGGTTCACCAAACCATCTACTAAACCACCACTATCTAGTTGCTAATTCACATCCGAAGAGACTTTGAAATACAGTTCGGTTAACCCTTTCTTAGAAGAAGAGGCAAATAGTAGTAAATTTCAGCACAAAGGAAAACGTTACCACTTACAGTAGTTACAAGATCAAAAGAAACAATTCAATTAACAATGATCTTCGAGAACAAAAGATGAGATCATAGCTGAGGGCACACGTCCCACAAGCAGAGAATATCAAACCCCAAATGAGAATAAAACATTGCTTTGGAAATTCGGGAAAACTCTTATGGGCAAGAACAACAGTTTTAAACAAACTTCAATAACCTACAAGTTACAGAACTTGACTTCAATCTCAAATACTTCCACTTCACTCTTTCCTTTAACAAAGAAAAAAAAATGACTTTCGATGGTTATAGCATCACCATAGCAACTCCAACAAAATGAGATTTGAAGACCACAACACATAAACCACTTAGGAACTAACGAAATCTCTCAACACTTCACTTTGCTCAAAACAATTCAGCTACCACATCAACCTGAGGTCTGAAAGATTACAAACGCGAAACTAGAAACATTTTCATTTAATCAATATTAGGCGAGCGATCCAATTCCTTTATACAACATTCAATATTATGATCATAATCCCTTACTGATCATCACCATAACAATGAGATAATACATGCTTAGTGAGACTCATCATAGCCTCTTATCCCATCATAAACCTCTCCAAAGAAACACGAGCCACAAGGTTGAAACAAACCACTTTTAACCAGATCATACTATCAAATAATAATTTCGCAAGGCACTCTATCAGAGACCACTCATTCATTCATCTACTCAACCATCAGTGTTACTCACACCCACTCCAACTATCACTAAAAATTGACAGTTGTATTTATCACGTATGCAAATAGAGTCCTACTTCTATTTACAGTCACACAGCCAGCTATAAACACCGAGTCAATATTCCAATTTATGCTCAGAGTTTTTTTTTTGGGCAAGATAAAATTAAACATTTAATAACGTCATCTCCGGTAAACAGGGTTTCACAAGATACTATCTCATCATTCATCTAATACGATATACATATTTCAATCTAGCAATTATGTAAGATCATCAAGTAGCCAGTTTATGAAAATTTTCTAGATTGATATCGTCTAAAGCATCGTTCAAATACATCCCTAACATAACCATCACTAATGGGTAAACTAATCCATAGAAACATACTACTCCAAATTATCAAATAAATCTACCGAATTCCACAATCTTAATGATCAGGCCAAATCATCAATATACCACATCTCTTAATAAATCCTGGATTCCCAGTATAAATGGTCTTACCATTAAACAAGTTCATCATGTAATTACTCCACGACAACACCAAATTTATCAATTTCACTTCCAAGGATCTTGGTTAAGATCGATTACATACCATATTACAGACCCAACCTTATAACTCATAAGTTATAAATTTATCTTCTATGCTTGAAACCCCTCACTTAACATAACAAAACATTACAAAAGAGTTCTGATACTTTATTTCTCAAAGAAGATGCACTAAACTTCAAGTTTCCATCTTCTCTAAAAAGAAGTGTGTAAAGTCAAAACGTACTTCAATGAAGTTGGTAATTGATACCTTCCATCATAAAAACACCAAGCGAATAAATAGGTCAAGTTTACCAACAAGAAAGTAGAACTATCCTGAAGAGGAACAATATTACCAATGACAACGTTTACAAGTAGCAAGAATAGCTCAACAGTCATAAAAGACAATATTTGCTCTTTAAAACAAATACAAACCAATTGAAACCCATCGACTGCATTGTAACCACTATCCAAAGAAGTTTCATCAACCGCAAACGGCTCAACAGTTGGAAAAAAAAAGTTCGCTTTAAGGGTCAAATTAAATCAATGAAAACACATTGACTGGAATAAGAACTACTAACTCAAGAGAAATTCATCAAGCCCAACTGTACAAGAGTTAACCAAATTCAAATTCAAGGAAAAGAATAACTTTTCTAGAGATACTCACTATCAACACCTGTGCTAAGATACCCAAGGTAACCACTTCAATATTCTCATACCGCGAACTGTGGTGTGACCTGGTACAGCCCAGGGCCACAACCACGACCTCAACCTCTCAACATGGGTTATCCCCACACGTAATAACCATAGTATTATAATATAGATATATCATATCATCTCATAACAAGGATCATCAATACAACATAATGGAAGCGTATATGCAATGCAAAACCCAACCCACCTACTGTGCACGATGTGTCGATTTAATAATTTCAAAGACCACGGACCTACGACCGCTCGATACCAATTGTAACACCCACCCAACATGAGCCCGGAATGCTACCAAACTACACTAAACAATACTAAACCAAAGATATTCTACCAAATTTTCGGTAGAACCTCCCCTTTATTAGTAGCTAGCTAGAGATTCCAACATATAATTGAGAATCATAACTCCAAATTACTTCATCCAAAATCCTCACTAATCATTAGAGTTATGACAAACAGCTAGAACATAAATCAAGATGTCTAAGGAGTGCTACTCATCATTATTACAAAACTCAATGCATGAAACCTAACCATAAACCAAACTTAAGCAGTTTGCTCATTTATTAGCTGACATTCCAAAATCTAATCAACTATTAATGTTAGGTGGCAGTGTGTGAATCCAGTTCGGGTCTACTTCCCCCCATGCATGACGTTCTTGCAACGGTACCTAAAAACACAATAAAAACAAGGGTGAGTTCAAGAACTCAGCAAGTACCGCATAAAGAGACACTACTACATAATTAAAGCATCAACATCCAATTCTAATCTTTGCTCGAAAACTTTATCACATGAAGCATGAATGTAGGCATGCAATGCAACCTTTCACTTTTCACTCTTTTGCGCATTACACCAGTAATGCGGGGTAAGCAACCGTCGCTGCGAACCCATGCCTGTGCTCGCAAGTATAGGGACCAATTGCCCTATACTCCACAAGTAAAAGGGACATCAAACCCACACTCCGCAAGTGTGGGGGATCTTAGCCCATCGTTACATGAAGGGGATCTCTCCTCAATTGCCCACATTCCATGAATGTGGGGATCTCAATCATGCATCTTTATGTATGCTCCAACAGTGCACATGAACAATAACGGTTTTGCAATATGCGTGAACAACATCAGCACTATACATGAATTATAACCATTCATATCATAAGCTTGCATCAGCTAAAACCAGCATATCTTTCCATCAATCAACCACGGTTACTAATTATCAAATGCAAGCATGTAACATAAGCACTCATCATCTTTAACCAGCATACACACTATCAATTTAGCCACAGTCGCTATATATCAAATACCGGTAAGCATTGCCAAAACATCCACAACAACACTACCAAGCAAGGTACTTACCTCAACCGCGTGAGAACGGAGGATGCGAAGTAGGTGCTGCCTCCGGGACCAGTTCCCCACCTAAAAATATATTTAAAAGCTTTCTAAGACAACAGTAATGGACCAAATAAACCATATGAGCAAGCACGAAATAGCAATAGCTTGAAACGCGACCCCGACTCCAAATTCCTAAATGCCGAATCGACCCATCTCAGAAACAAATGTATTCAAAAATTCGTATCTTTTAGTACAGGAATCCAAATGAGGTGATCTTGGACTTCATTGAAAGGTTATCAAATTCTCCAACTAAACCCAGTTGGTGGGCCATCATGATTCGGCCATCTACTACCCCTATCAAGCCAATCAACAGAACATCATTTTCACGTCAGGTTCTCTGGACAGTACACTAAAACTATCATAACGTTTAGCTCGTTTGTCCAAACTTCGCGTTCTTGACCTTCCCTGAAAGCTTCGACAATTATCTACAACTTTCGTTATACTGAGCTCCTCAAATTTTTCCTTTAACAGATCGCACAAGTCAGATTACCAACAGATTCGAAGAACAGTCTCACCAATTAATTCATAACTTCTGCTACAGAGGTCCAAATAATGCGATCTAGCACTTCATCGAAAGCTATTGACGTCCTCTAAAAAACTCTAGCAGACGTCCAGAGCTGAATCTGCTCGCATCTTTAACAAAACGACGTTCTAATCCGAACTGTCCTGAACAGGCCTAATTACCGATACTACTACAACAATAAAAAATGCATCTAATTGGGGGAAAACCGGGATTACCCGTGACGAGCCAATAGCTGGGCACGATGAGAACCCACCAGCGAATCCTCCCCGCGAAGATGGTCTCCTTCCCTCACCTTCTTCTTCCTCCAACAGCCTGCCACCTCCTAGCGATCTCCTTCTTCTTCCTTGTCGGCAGACGTGGAGAACAGACGTTCCTCGCCGGCAGCGAGGGAGACGTGGTGGGGAGGGCGCAAGGACCAGGAGGGGTGCACAAGGGGGAGGGGCGGCTGCCTAGGGGGTGGGAGGGGCACAAGGGGGAGGGGAGGGGGCGGCTAGGGTTTTGGGGGGGGGAAGGGGTGCCTCCCCCCTTGGCCGGCCACCAAAGGGCCTTATGGGCCGAAGCCCAGGCCCAGGTTGCCATGGTTTTGCGATAAACCCCTTCTTCTCCCACCTTTTTAACTATTTTTTTAGAAGGTCCTTCTCCTGGATCGATTTCCAATTGCTCGTTTCCTTTGAATCTTTAGGTTTTCTCCCGAATCCTAATATAGGGTATCACAGCTATAGTGCAAACGTGCGGTTCGAGTCCAACAGTTGACTGAGTTTAAATTTAAAAATTGGTACTTTGACCGGTGGTTAAAAATAGCAATAAAATTTGAAAAATTCTGAAATTTTTCAGAGATGTTACTGGGATGATATAGATCCCATAAAAATTTTAAAACTTCACTGTTCATGTTTTAATTAATCAATTTAAAATTCCTAACCAAATTGGTTTAAATAATGAACAAGGAATTTTCTTAGGATTAAAATTCACTCTAAAAAATCTATAAAAATTATATTAATTCAGTATAACTAATCTAGTATTTGATTAAATTATTTTTTAGGTTTCTTTATAAGCATTATCTTCAGTTTTCTTTTGGAAGTTCCTTTTCAAGTTTTAAATTTGATTTGAATTTGAGGTTTTTAAATTGTACATCTTATGCACATGCTCCAAAATGACAAGTATGCTCATGAAATGCATATAATTACCATATTTTCAAAATGAGGCTGTGACAATGGCTTCTATGGTTCTTTTGCGAAAACAACAATTTTGATTGAATATGAATAATAGATTGAAAGCATAAGTTGAAACATTAATAATAATAAGTAAGAAGAGTTTCCACAAAGTTCACCAAGCTTAAATCAATTCTTTCACATAGCTTCCTTCCACATTGTTTTATAAAATCTACCCTTGTGTAAATCACTTGGCATGTCCATGATTGATGACGCAACTATTCGAATAGGTTATTAAAACTCTATAGAGGTTGTACAACTTTACCCACAAGATACGATCACTTGATAAGAGTAAATTATAAAAAAAAACCTTTCAGAATCTTCATCTCAACAATTGACCCTCCCGATGTGCATACAGCCAGCACCAAACTTTACTCAACTTATTGGTCCGACGCAAGCCATTAGGCATGTAAACAGCGAACCGTCCATAGATGCGACCCAAACGAAGTAGTCCACACCTCCACCCATCATAGAGCACTTAACCTACCTCCATAACTTACTAAGCTAGGCATGTTCTTAATTAATCAAGACGAGACTGCCAAACTACACTAAGTCACAAAGATTTACACGTCACCCTCACATAATCCACTAATTCACAAAAGCACTTCCCACTCATCACAATCTAAATCTTTTACCACCCTGTTGATTAAGTTCAACACATGCCATCAATAGGAGGCAACATATAGCACACAACTTTTCACAAAGACAGTCTATAATCTCTTAGTCAAGTATGAGTGTAACATTTCAAAATGATAAAATGACCCATTGCAAGGCTAAGCATGCCAATCGTGTCTAACCAACCCACGTTGGTGCTATGACAATACGAAGTAGTAGTTTACCAAGCTAGGGTGACAAATGATCATAGCAATACAAATCAAGTAGGTTGTATAACTAATCCCAAAATAAGTAAAGCATTTGATAATTGAATTAGCATACAATAATTTGAATCAAAATAGTTTTGTAAAACTGGGTGCAATATGATCAAAGCACAATTTGCCTTGGTACAACTATTGGTCTTGGCCTTGATCTTGATCTTGATCAAATCCCCCTTCCTCGAATGCTCCCGAAGTATGGACATCTAACACAACTAGAGAAGAAACAATAGTACATACAAAAATAACCAAAACAAACTGTAATACTCCAAATGTATTCGAAAGAGAAGAAATAAATTACAGAGAAAGATCAATTAAAAAAAATATTTTAACAAGAGATTAGAGGGTGATTTACGCATAATTTGGACAACCTGGGCTGTGGGCTTCCGGTCCACAGCATTTAGGCCCAAGGGGAAGGGGTAGTGGGCACATAAGAAGGAGAGGGGGCAACCCTAGGGTTGCTACAGTAGCCGTGCTACAGTGCTGCCGCCGTGCTACAGTGTCATGGCGTGCTACAGTACCTCCCACCCCTTGCTTTCGCTGCCAACCAAGAAGGAGAAGGGAGAAAGCTCCTCGGGTGCTGCTGCCGGCTAAGGAAGAGAAAGGAAGAAGAAGGAAGGGGAAGAAGGGAGGAAGGAAAGGGAGAGATCGTGGCCTAGGGTTGGTGTTCATCGCGTTCAGCGGCGGTTCTTCAAGGGTAAGATGCGATCCCCTTCCGATTAGTAGATTATTTGATCTTTAGCAATGTCGGTATTTAGGTCTGACTTGAGCAGATCGGGTTGGGCGATGTTTTTGAGTTATTTAACGGCATAATTTGATCTGTCCATCTCCTAGAGAATTGTAGGCGACGTCGATACCTTTCTGTAGAGTACAAGATCGCATTGTTTGGACGAGCGGATCAAAAGTTATGATTTTCGTAGCGTTGCTGTTCCGCAAATCTGTTGTGGTTCTGTCAGATTTTAGTAATTGGACTTGAACTGTTATCTAGAAGAGTTTCTGGGAGGTCTCACTATAACGAAAAATGTATCTAATTGTCATAGCTTTCAGGGAAGCTAAAGAACGCGAAATTTGGATCAGTATTATGAAAGTTATGATGGTTTGAAGTTGCTGTCCAGAAACTCTGACGTGAAATAGTTGCTCTGTTAATCTGTTTGGTAGGGGTATTAGATGGCCGAATCTGGAAGGCTCACCAAATAGGTTTAGGTGGGGAATTTGATAAGCTTTTCAGAAAGACTAAGAACACCTTATTTGGACTCCCGTACAAAAAGATATGAATTTTAGAACGTGACTGTCCACAAAGGGGACATAATAGCATTTAGAAAATTGGAGTTGGGATCGCGTCAAAAGAATTTTGCTAGTTCGGGTTTCCTTTTATTAGTTTTCTTGGTCCATTACTGTTATCTTAGTATGCTTTTAATTGAATTTAGGTGGGGGAACTGGTCCCGGGGCAGCACCATCTTCTCATCCTCCGTTCTCACGCGGTTAAGGCAAGTGCATTGCTTGTTACTTGGTTGTGATTGATTGGTCATGTTTGTGTGTTTTCAATACATGACAGCGTAGCAAGTACTCTAGTTGATAGAATAGTTATGAATGGTTGATAGAGAGTGCTAATATTTTGATACGTATTAGCTATGCATGGTTGATAGTGTGAAAATGTTCTAATGGGTTCTTAAGTGATGAAAGGGAATTGTTTCTTTGTTAACAAGGAAAAAAAAGTGTACCATAAGTATTTGAGGTTGGAGTTCAGGATTGTAACCTGCAACTTTTCTTTCGTTGCCGCTTAAGCGTTTCTTGTGTTTCAAAAGCAGTGTTTTATTGTGATTTATTGATGTCTGAAACTCCCCTCTTGTGAACTTGTGCCCTCAATTGCAGTCTCGTCTTTTGTGTTTCGAGATCAATGCTATTTGACTATTTCTCTTGGTCTCGTGCTCACTGTGAGGAGTAGTGTTTCCTCGTGTGTTAAAACTTGTATTTATTTGCTCTTTACTATTAAGAAAAGATTAACCGACTTGGGTTGCAAGGTCTTATAGGATGTAATGTGGCGATTGGTTGGTGGTGGCCAAGTAAATGATCGCAGTGAGAATTATGGGGGCCAAGCTATTGGAAGATCAGTAGAAAGTGATTTGGTTTTGTCCTAAAACTCTTGGAAGGAATTGGATTTAAATAGAATGATTGTCGTTGAAATAAAACAGATTAGTGTTACAACTAGTGGAACCCATAGCGAATTATAATCCAAGAACCTTCAATCATGTTGGAATGTTGAGATTATCGAAAGTCTGGAAGCTTGATCAATGTGTTAGAGTATCGCGATTGGGTAATTTTGCAAGGTTGGGTATGTGATCTATGACGGTGTATTTTAATGAGATGTAGGATTAGCGAAGTAATTTAATCGTAATGTCAATTGATGGAATAGTAGGTAAGGTTGAGATGTCGGCAGGTATGCCCTGGTTTTAGTGAATAACCTTCTGGGAGATAGAATTCTTCTAAAAGATAATTTGGTCGAGAAAAAATATTTTACATGTGAATGATAATGTTTGAGTATGTTTAGAGTGTGGGAATTCTAGTGAGTGAATCTGAAGTGGTTATGTGTAAAAACAGTAGAATAAGAGTGGATTCCGAGTAGTGAGATCATCTTTGATAGTATCCTTTCGGTTTAGTAAATGAGAGTGTGTGATATGAATTTCAAATTGGTTATTCTTAATGGATTGAGGGATGTGATGGTGGGTGAATTCTATATTGAGTTGCGTTGGGAATTATTCTGTCAAAGTAATTCATTCGGTAGAGAAGTTGGCTAGAGTGTGATATCATGGGTTGGAAGAGTCTCCCTGCATAAGAGTGGATTTTGTGCTCGGTTGAACATAGCTTTGATGTCGCCAATTTAAGGTAATTGAGTTAATGTATTATGCGATGATTTGGGATCCTATGGTTTAAGAGAAAGTTAAATTCCTAAAAGAAAGATTGTGGAAAAGGATGTGAACTTGGATGGTGAGATATTCTTAGTTCTTATTTGAACCATGTGTTTATGCCGGATGTTAGTTACTACTTGAGTTGGTTCCTGTTGGTATATGTGGTCCCATCTAGTTGAGAAAAAAAATGTTAAATTTGGTTATTCGAGTGATTTCGCTTTTGGCTATGTGGCATTTATCTCTAAACTGCCTACTTGAAAAGTGGAAAAGTTTCCATGTTAAATCCATTGATTTTGGATTGGGCTCTTCTAAGGGAAGATGGTTTTGAGTTGGATGCATTATGACTCCTTTGTTTCCAGTTGAGTTCTTCGGATAAGTGAGTTGGTATGCGAGTTCTTTGTGCGTCCCTTGTTAAAAGAGATGCTGCTTGCATAGGTAAAGTGATCGATCGAGAGTCGAACAAGAGTTCCAGTGTGTTTGGTACCGACGGTGTACTTGGTACCAAAGGAAGTTTAACCAAAGGTGAGTTGGATAGGTTCTTTAGTCACAGAATTTATAGATTGGCTTATCGCTAGGACTGCTCTCAGTACTTGTGCGGAGTATGCAATGTCTTATATATTCAGTGTGAGAGAGGACATGAGAGGTCCGGGGCTTGAGATTTTGTTAGGGCCATTGGCCCACGAGTAAGACCGTGCCTTCGAGATGTGTCCGTTGAGTGAGCCGTGAAAGGTTGGGACGAGTATTAAGGCGTAACACATCAGTTACGTCAGGGTGCGGTGGTCCCATAATTACGAGAGGAAAATGACTTGGGAATTGGAGCCACGCATGCACAAGCATTATCCGGTATTGTGAACGACATAATGCGGAGTTTTGTGGTAAATTCTAGTTGTGATTGTTCTTTGGCGTTTAAGCATGGTAACAATTTGGTCGACTTCTGTTTAAGGGGGTAGAATATAATACTCCAAATGTATTCAAAGAGAAGAAATAAATTACAGAGAAAGATCAATTAAAAATATTTTAACAGGAGATTAGAGGGTGATTTACGATAATTTGGACAACTCTGGCTGTGGGCTTCGGTCCACAAAGATTTAGGCCCAAGGAAGGGGTAGTGGGCCACATAAGAAGGAGAGGGGCATGTAACACCCCACCCAACACTAAGCCCGGAATGCCACTAAACTACCCACACTAGACAATATCCAAGAGCACACTACAAAATTCCAAGAACCAAAGCATTAATAAAACATATCCACGGGTCACAATAGAACATGAATAACGACTTATC
Organism: Ampelocalamus luodianensis; assembly: GCA_036346255.1. NCBI lineage: Eukaryota > Viridiplantae > Streptophyta > Magnoliopsida > Poales > Poaceae > Ampelocalamus > Ampelocalamus luodianensis. The sequence continues at coordinate 68,277 of JAYEVH010000353.1, forward strand.
AAGCATGTACGAAAAAGCGAGGGAAACATAGCAAGGTAATAAGTCTAAAACAACACCAAACCAGAAAATTCAAAACATTGGAATAAAATAGACTAGTCCAAAATGTTGATCTAAGCTTATTCAATTTCTAACATGTTCTAACAAAGAGTCCGGTGATAATGAATCAAGTGGTTCTCATGGCAAATAATCATGTGTCCAAGTATGAAACTATTCCATGTGCTCTAGTCCTCTCACCGTGGCGCCTTAACGATCACCTAAAAACAACAAAGAAGCAAGGGTGAGTCCACGACTCAAAGAAATACATCAATATACAACAAGCAATGATAAATCAACGAGATTCAATAACTTCATTATCATCACATGTCCTTCTATTAATATTCTCATGCCATTCTCTCTCTTTGTTTTCACCACATTCATCTCGATCTCAATGCAACCCTACTCTACATGTCCACATGCACTTCTTTCACAGATACCAGATAGCATGAGTGAACGCCGCGACAACGTTCACTCTCAAGCCCGCCTCCTCGAGGATCGGGACCTCCTCCACTCCGTGGAGTTGTGATCAATGATGATCACTGCTCATATGCAAAGATGCTTATGAATGCAAAAATGCATAATTCCATCATATTCATCATATCAAATTTTCCTCATGTTCGTCAACAAGATATAATCATACCATTCCATTGCTTGCAATTAAATACAAATAAAAGCACAACAATAATGGTAATGAACAATAAAGAAATACAGATCAATCATTGATCGTTGTCTACCATGCACTTGCCTTTACTAGTTGCGACGCACGGTTTGGCTAGAAGATGACAACAAGCACGATGTCTCTCCTACATTAAACACTCAAATTTCAATACAAGCTACTGAGATCACAAGAACAACAATTTAATTAACATCGCTCCTACACACTCCCTAAATCCACAACTCTTCTCCAATACCGAACAGTCACCTCTTGCTATTCCAACAACATGCTAACTCCTCTCTCCTTTAATACTCGAGAGAAACACATAAATCTGAAGCAGTCGCACTACTAGCTATTGTCTCATCTTTACTCCTTAAACATGCATGTATACATACTAATTAATTTCTAGTACTAGCAGCCAATGTAAAAGTCGCGTCTAACTAGTCACCACACTAAAACAGCATAAGGCATGAAGTTAACTAAACAGACAAAAAAAAAGGCATGCCATGCATCTCCTATTAATTAATCCTTACAGTAGACCATTAATTTGTCTACTACTAATTCCACCGTAACATGCAGAGAAAGGGCCTTGCACTAGTACTACTAGTTGTTGACTAATGCTAGCAGCCAATCTGGAAAAAAAGGCCTCATGGTTTGATGTGCATGCAATTCCAATTAAATAATACAACAACACTATTTAGTCTCTCTCTCCCCTAATCCTTCAATTAAATAATCAAGGCAACCCCAATTAAATAATCCTAGCAGGACTAAATCTCATCAACTACAGCACTACTAGTTAAATACTAATGCCATAAGTCTGCATGCATGCAATCAACAGATGCGCCTCCCATACAAGTCGCAGTAGCAAGGAAATAAGAAAGACAGTAGTCAAACCAACGCCAGCGATCGCTCCACGCGGCCGATATTTGACCGAGCGCCACGGATCGGGATTTGGCCGAACAAAGAACTGGACCACGCGCAAGCTTCGGATCGCGCACGCTGTAGATGGCGAGTACGTCTTTGGCGAGTAGTACTCAGCGCCGTGGTGATCAAGCGCGAAAGAAAACTTGACGATCGTGGCGGCAGTAAAGAGAACAAGGGAACAAAAGAAAAAGTCGCTAGGGTTTTAGGATCCACTCTCTCACGATCATTTTAACCCGGTACAAACCAATTCCCTAAAACTCTAAAATATTCCGTTTTATGTATCCTCTTTCATCTAATTACGCATAGGCCCTTTAAAGGTTATTTTTGGGATATTACATTCTACCCTCTTAACAGATTCGACCGAATCTTACTCGCCGTTCTACACGAAAGAACCACCACAACTGAAATTAAACAACAAATCACACATACTCGACGTGAACAACTCGATATTGCTCGCGCATGCGAGACTCCAACTCCCAAGTCGCCTCTCTGGCCCGATGCGCCCACAAAGACCTTGACGATACCAACGCCTTGTGCCTCAAAGACTCGCTCCGACCTCTCCGTATCACGCACCGACGCGACTGATTGTGAGGTCTTGCTCAATAGTCACGGCTCCAAAGAAATCTCATGCTCGGGTCTCTCAAAACTTTCTAAGCATCGAGACGTGAAACACGTTAGAACCCCACGCATGGACTCGTGAAGGTCCAAGCGGTAAGCCAACTTCCCAATTCTTGCAATAATCGGAACGGTCCAACGCACTCGGGCTAAGCTTCCTTTGGTACCAAACCGACAATGCCTTTGGTGGGGACACTCTCAAGAGCACTGATCACCCACCGCAAACTCCAAGTCACGCCTCACATCCGCATAGCTTTTCGCTCGCTCGAGCCGCTAGCGGATTCTCGCCTCACCATGGCCACGCGCCAATGGTCTTCAATCCGTCCCGACCCAAAGCGCGCCACCCATCGCATCCCAACAAAGTGGCGATCTACACTTCCGCCCATACAGAACCTCGAATGGTGCGCTCTAATACTAGAATGGTAACTATTATTATGTTTAACTCGCAAGTGGCAATCGATCCTCCCAACTACCCTTCCAAGACGTAACACAAGTCGCAACATATCCTCCAAGGTCCGAATAGTGCGCTCGATCGCCCATCTGCTCGAGGGTGAAACGCCGCATTAAGACGGCTGTGTGCCCAACGCACTCTGTAGACTCTCCCGTAACTTAGAGACGAACTGGCGTCCTCGCTGTAAATGATGGTCTTTGGCACACCATGCGCCTCACTATTTCACGCACATAAATAGGAGCTAGATCACTCATTGAACTTATTGTGCGAATAGGAATGAAGTGCGCAGACTTGCTAAAACGATCCACTACTACCCAAACTTCATCCTTCCCTCGTGGTGAACGAGGTAATGCCACCACAAAGTCCATAGAGATATCATCCCAAGGCCACTGGGGAACCTCCAAAGGCTGCAACAACCCTGCAGGACGCTTATGCTCGGCTTTCACTTGCTGACAAACACCACAAGAAGCCACATAATTAGCAATGTCCACTTTCATTCTATTCCACCAAAAATTTTGTTTCAGATCTCGATACATCTTAGTCTCACCAGGATGAACAGTGTATGGAGTGCGATGAGCCTCCCTCAACATGTCATCCTTGACCTCCGCATTTTGTGGCACACAAAGGCGGCCTTTAAACCGCAAAGCACCAGATTCATCCATGCAGAAATCTCCCTCTTTGCCCTCATCCAGACGCTTTCGACCTCCCCGCATAACCGGTCACTCAGCTGCCTCCACACGGCCCGGAATAGCCGACTCAGGATCAACCGCGTCTCAACATGTGTTGTGCCCGCATAGCAATAGGATATCCCCATGCGATCAAAATCAGCAATGAGACAATCTAGAGTAGCGGGAGTTGCCTTCATGACTAAGAGCATCCGCAACAACATTGGCCTTGCTCGGATGATATCAATGGTAAGATCATAATCCTTGATCAATTCCAGCCACCTCCTTTGCCTCAAATTCAGATCCTTCTGAGTAAAGATATACTTGAGACTCTTATGATCTGTGAAAATATCACAAGACTCACCGTACAGATAATGCCTCCAAATCTTGAGAGCAAAGACCACTGCAGCCAATTCCAAGTCATGGGTGGGATAATTCTGCTCGTGCTTCTTTAACTGCCTCGACGCATAAGCAATCACCTTACCGTCTTGCATAAGCACACAGCCAAGACCCACTCGAGATGCATCTGAAAAGACTGTGAAACGCTTCCCTGGCTCGGGGAGAGTGAGAATAGGAGAAGTCACCAACCTCTCCTTCAAAGTGTCAAATCAAGCGCCACACTCATCACCCACCGAATCTCACGCCTTTCGAGTAAGCGGGACATCGGCTTGGCGATGATAGAAATCTGCTGACAAAACGCCGATAGTAACCAGCCAAACCCAAGAAACTCCTCACCTCCTTCACATTAGTCGGCCTCTTCCAATCCACCACTGTAGAGACCTTGCTAGGATCAACAGCAATGCCCTGAGGATTTATCACATTGTAACACCCCAAGACCCACATTACCCTGGGATACTACTTAACCACTTACACTAGCCAATAATTTCATAAGAATATAAAATTTGGCAAGAACTCTAGGCAAGAATCAATAAGCGGAAGCATAAACCACTATGGGAATAAAGATAACAAGAACAAGTTCAATAATTAAACAACCTCTAGCAGATCAATCCAAGTGTAGTCCACAAATGCATCAATAATAAATCAACAGATCACTCGTGAATAACTAGTCAATAGGCTAAATTCCTCTCAACTTTATTCTGACATGAAACTATGAATTGAGTGCATTATTGTAGTGCCGCTCTACCCATCCTGTGAATGCTTAAGAATCACCTAAAGGGGAAAGAAACAACAAGAATGAGATAAAATCTCAGCAAGTAAGTTGCATAACAGTTAATCAATTGACAAGCAAGCTACGACACAAAGTTATAATATTGCATGACCACAACCACAATCCACTATCTCATTCAATAAACCACATGGACTAGCATGAGTCCCGCCTCATAAGAATTCAACCATTGACAAAAGAATGCATGTTCTCCATCCACAATGCTTAATGCAAATGCATGCCATGCTCCACCGCACTCTTACCCATCAAGGTAAGAGTGTGCATCGACACGGCAATGTACGATGTCAGATCTGATTTGCCGCGCCATAAGCGGCGACATCCACAATGCAATGTAATGATATGTTATGAGTGATATGATAATCATAAACCACATATGTGACATCTCATAATGGCACCAACAGGATTAACTTGTACAACTACCACATAATCATTATGGAAAATACATCCATGATCCACATTCGACACATAAAGCAACCATTTCATGACTACACACAAGATATCCAATGTAATTCATTAAATAATAATTACTGTCATCATCTCATATGTAAGTCAACCAACCATGGCATAATACTTCAAAATACTAAACTCATAGGGATTGCAAGTAGTAAGAACAACCGCTTAAACGGTAGTAACACCGCTGCAATTACTTGCCTTCCATGATGTGACGCGTTAGCCGGCCAAGGCGATACTCCTAAACCTGAGGCTTCACCTCCTAAACAAGTAAAATAATTTCAATAAGGTCATAATATACCCAGCGCTACTAATCGGCATTCTACAATGCTTACTAGACGACTCTAAACGAGTTTATAAAGCTGAAAACGAAACAACGCTTGCTGCCATAATCTGATTCTGGACAGCAGCACGGTAAAAGACATAACTCAAGATCTGGAAGTCAAAAAGAGGTAAACCCAATTTCTGTAGATTCTTAACTGACTAATCTACAATACTCTAGTTGACACGATACTCCAAATCGGCCAAAAATTAGGCTAACCATTGTCTGAACTTTCAGTACAGAAACTGTCTACACAAACGAACAGCAAAACTAAATGACCATAACTTTTAATTGGTAACTCCGAATTGATCGTTCTTTATCAATCTGAAAAGGTTATCGAATTACCTACAATAACCTAGTTGGGTGAACTTTCAGATTCTACAAATTCCTTTCAAATTTTAGGAAATAACCAGACAGATTATTCTCGTCAGATTTCTGGCAGCAGATACTAAATCGATCATAACTTTGACTCAGACCTCGAATCGAGTGATCTTCGCGGCTACTGAAAGATAACGACATAACCCACATATCTCTAGGAGATGGAAGCTTAAAATTCAGCCTCTAAACATACGAAAAACCCACGCAAGGTTCTGGACAGAATTGCATCTTCTGCAGCCCAACAATTAACCATCAATTCTAATCGGTTTTCAGATCTAATAAGGATTAAACAGCGGGAGGGCATCTCGTTACCCTTGTAGAACCACTAGGATTCGCTGAACCAAACCCCACACAAACTCTTCTTCTTCTTCTTCTCCTTCTTCTCCTTCTTCTCCTTCTTCTCTCCCTCTCTTTCTTCTTCCTTATGCAAGGGCAGCACCTTGGGATAGGGAGGTGCAGGGGACAGCACCTTGGGAGAGGGGAGGTGCAAGGGGAGGAGAGGAGTCGGCCAAGAGGAGGAGGAGGGGCGGCCGCAAGAGGAGGAGGAAAAAGGGGAAAAGGGGGGCGGCTAGGTTTGGGGAGGGTGGCCCTCCCCTTTGGCCGGCCACCACTAGGAGATGGGCCAAGGCCCAGCCCAAAAGGAAGCAAAACAACAGAAAAGCCCTTTCTAAGTCGGATTTGTGAAAATTGAAAATAAAACTTCCCGATTAAATTATTCTCACCGATTGTTTTTAATTAATCCGATTCTTGACTTCTCACACTTCCGAGTATTACATTCTTCCCACCTTAAAAGGATTCGCCTCGAATCCATTCTACTGCACCACAAGGAACAGAACAACAAGCAAACAAAGAACCCAAACTAGGAGTACTCACCACCTCAAGAGCTCGGGTACTTTTTCGCAAATGATCCTCCAGCTCCCACGTAGCCTCTCTCTCAGATCGATTCGCCCAAAGGACCTTCACATACTTGATGGTCTTATTCCTCAAGACCCGCCCGATGTATCCAAGATACGAATCGACGACTCTCCACGGTGAGATCTCGCTCCATCAGAACTCGCCTCCAGTCAATCTTGTGTTCTGGATCCCGCAAGTATTTCTCAAAGATAGACACATGGAAAACATTGTGCACACCACTCAATGAGTTTGGCAACTCCAAACGATAAGCCAAACTACCCACCCGCAACCATCGAAAAGGACCGATGTACCGCGGGCTAAGCTTCGGTGGTACCAAACGAACAATACCCTTGGTTGGAGACACCAAGGAGCACAAGGCTACCCACCGCAAACTCCAACTCTCGGCGCCAACATCCGCGATAACTCTTTGTCGGCTCGGCGACCAACAAGTTCGACGAACCTCCCGCACTTTCTCCACGGTCCGAACAAGATCCGGACCGAGCAACGACCTCTCACCCACCGCATCCCAACAAAGAGGGGAAACACACCTCCGACCATACAAAGCCTCAAAAGGAGGCATCTTGATACTCGCCGATAACTATTGTTATAAGCTTAACTCGCCAAAGCCGATAATCCTCCCAACTACCCTTCCAAGATAGCACGCAAGCACGAAGCATGTCCTCCGTGGTTTGAATGGTCCGCCTGACCGACCATCCGTCCGAGGGTGAAAAGTCAGATCGAGGAAACCGTCGTGCTCAACGCAGCTCAAGACTCGCTGCAGCTTAGAGACGAACTTGGCATCTCGGCCGAAACAATGGACTTGGGTACACCGTGCGCCTCACCACCTCTCGGATGTACAACGGGGCTAGGTCCTGCGCTGTGTTGGTCGCTTTTATCAGATGAAGTGTGCGGACTTGGTAAGCCCGTCCACCACGACCCAAATTGCATCTCGCCTCGGGGCAGCGCAACCCAACCACAAAGTCCATAGTGATATGCTCCCACTTCCACTCGTGTACCTCCAAGGGCCGCATCAAACCGGCAGGACGTTTGTGCTCGCCTTTACTCGTTGGCAAACGCCACAAGGCGACATATTTAGCAATATCCACCCTCATCCGCTTCCACCAAAAGATTTGTTTCAGATCACGATACATCTTGGTCTCTCCCGATGTACCGAATATGGGGTCCGTGAGCCTCACGAAGAATATCATCATTCACCGGTGATTTCGGGGTACACACACCGCCTTTGAATCGAACCGCACCGTGTTCATCCACACTAAAATCTCGAACGCCCCCGAGATCCTCTTCCGCACTCTCAAAGGAGCCGATCGAGCCGTTGAGCTTCAAGAACGCGCTCGTGGATGGCGCATCGATGATCATTTGTGTCTCTGCTGCCGCAGAACCGTGAAGACGTAAAGAAATACCCATCTTCTCAAACTCCGAGGCCAAGGATAACGCTACCGAGGTACCCTGTCCTACTTAGGCATCACCACCACATTAGCCTTACTGTGGTGATATCGATAGTCGTCATAATCCTTGATTAACTCCAACCACCTCCGCCGCTCAAATTTAGCTCTCATTGCGTGAATATATACTTAAGGCTCTTGTGATCGTGAAGATATCATGACCGCTCCCCATACAAGTAATGCCTCCAAGACTTCAGAGCAAACACAATCGCGCCAACTCGAGATCATGAGTGGGATAATTTCGCTCATGAGTCTTCAACTGCCTAGAAGCATAAGCGATTACTCGCCCTCTTGCATCGCACACATCCGAGTCCAACTGAGAAGCATCCGTGGTACATCAGGAAGCGCTTGCCACTCCGCAAGGATAGAATAGGTGCATTTACCGCCTTGTTCTTCAAAGTCCAAACCCAACTCACAAGCGCCCGTCCACACAAAAGGAACCCCTTTGCGTGAGTCGGGTCATTGGTTTAGCAATGCTAGAAAATCTCGCACAAAGCACCGTAATACCCGCAAGACCAAGGAAACTCCGATCTCTCGACACATTGGTTGGCCTCCGCCATCAACCACCGCCGCCACATTCTTCTGATCCACCGTAATACCGTACGATCGATGGTATGACCCAAAATCCTACTGGATAACCGTAAAGCACACTTCTTTAGCTTCGTGATAGTATTTATTCTTCCAAGAGTATCTAGGACCAAAGTTGAGATGCACCGTGGTCCTCCTCCGCTTTGGAATAAACCAGATGTCGCCGATGAAGACCACCACAAAAGAATCCGGTACTCATGGAGCATCCTGCTCATAGCTTCCATAAAGACAGCAGAGCATTAGTCACCCAAAAGACATGACGACATATTCGTAATGCCCATACCTTGTGCTAAAAGTCGTCTTTTCTATATCCTCCTCCCCGATTCGCAGCTGATGATAACCGATCGCAAATCAATCTTGGAAAATATTTTGGCACCTCTCAACCGATCGAAGAGATCTTCAATACGAGGCAGGGATACTTGTTCTTGATTGTCACTTGGTTGAGTGCTCGATAATCCACACAAAGCCTCTTGGTGCCATCCTTCTTTCCCACAAACAAAACCGAGCAGCCCAAGGTGACGTGTTCGGCCTAATGAACCCCTTAGCTAAGAGTTCATCCAATCGCTTTAATTCAACCTGCTCAACCGGTGCCATCCGACGGGACTTATAAATAGGCGGCGCGCATCAGAACAAGCTCAATACGAAGATCGACTCCGCCTCGGTGGCGTGTCGGGAGCTCACGGGAAAAACATCCGGTACTTGCGCATCACCGGATGTTCTCTAACCTCAAGGCAGCCTCGTGACCTCCACCAAAGCCCACAACACCTCGACTGTGATCCGCCGATTAGGAAACAACGGCACAACAACGAGAGAGTATCATGAGCACTCCTTTGAAAACAACTTCACGCCTGCACAGAACGCAAGGTGACCGCCTTCCAAACAAGAGATGACAACTTGATACCGCGTGAGCCAATCCATGCCAAGGATCACATCAAGGGCTCTGTGGATATAACCACCAAATTCGCCACGAACTCCTCATCCGCTAGAATCACCACACAACCAGGCAAACACGGAACTGGATATAAGCCCACTAGGAGAACCAACGACCACCGCCTCCCAATTAATCGCACCAAAGCCCCGCCCGCCAACAAAATTCTCCGAGACAAAAGAGAAACTGCCTGAATCAAAAAGTACGCAGCATCGAAAGAGTCAATCGATAAGGTACTGTCACAACGTTTCACGATCCTCGCGCATCCGATGTCGGCATGGAGAATGCCGCAGGACAGTGAAGAAGAAGGATCTCCACACTCGTAGGTCGGCGCAGTGTCCACCGAGGTACGGGGTTGATGGAGTAGGCCGCCAACCCAGATCCTCCGTGGGGCGCCAAGACAATCGATGAAGGTGTTGGAGGCGCCGCAGTAACGCGTGTAGGGACCGCAGGGATCGCGGGTAGGAGCCACACCATCATCCGAATAAAGGCCATCAGACGAGAGAATCCCAAGGTGTAGGCGCCAACTCCCACCGTAGTTTCCCTGGGATTTCGCCGCACACCACATCCTTGTGGTTTTGACCACGATAGCACACGCCTCTCCAAGAGCGCCACTCCGCTGTGCGGATCCTCACAACGAAAGCACACCAAGCCCATTCCGGCTTCGAGGTGGCACTGCATCGCAGAGCTCCTCCAAGAGCCGGTTCGCCTCGCCACTACTGTAGGGTCGGTGACGACGACCCTTTGCCTTCTTAAACATAGGGCCCCTGCACGGCCCTCCTCTCGCTATGACCTCGAGGCTGATCTCTCCGCAGGCCTTGCGCAGTGTCCTCGTGTACGCATGCCGCATCTCGATCCCCAAGGCCTCGCTCCACCGTGGTACGAAAAATCGGATCGAAAAGCACCCACAGATGGCGGATCAAGGCCTAAGCCCCGATTTAAATCGCCGCCTTCTCCGCATCATCCCGAGCCACATGTGGGACGGCGACTATCTCGATTGAAGCCCACTCATACTCGCCACGCATCGCTTGTCTTGAGTGTATTTGCCAAGTCAATTTTCATCTTGTCCAGAAGGTCTCGATAGAACCGCCTCAAATCGCCGGACAAACTCCGCCCACGATGGGAGTCCATGGCGCCAGGCGAGAGCATCGCACTCCTTTCCACCGATCCGCCTCTCTTCGCGAGCTGCGCCACATAGCGCACGCGACGGAGGCCACTACTCGAAAGCCTCCATCTTGTCCTCCACGTGGGACGGCCACAAGACAGCCGACAGAGTGGCCGCGCGCCGGCCGCCCACCAACCCTACCCACTCACGGCGAGATGTCGCTAATCGCCCACCGCCGCAACCTCAGTGCACCGGAGCAAGATCGCACCAGGCCACCGCCCGCCAAAGCCCTCAACTCTTGCCGCATGGCCCCGACCACGCCAACAGCTCCTCTTGGTACACCCACCGGCCGAGCATCCTCGCCTCCTCAACTCACGGCTAGCACGCGTAGCAAGCAAAGAGCAGCACGCCACTACCCTTAGGTGGCATTCCCGCAGCCACCGCAACCCACGAGCAAACAAAACATTAAACTCGCACAAGTGAAGCACAAGCAATAAATTAAAGAATTCAACAAGGTAAATGCAAGATATGCAAACCCTTCCCCATCCTACATGTGCAAGTGTGTCAATTTTTTTACTTCTCCTAGAACCTAAAGCCTAGGCTCGATATTAATCTGTAACACCTCAGACCCACATTACCCTCGGGATACTACTTAACCACTTCTACACTAGCCAATAATTTCATAAGAATATAAAATTTCGCAAGAACTCTAGGCAAGAATCAATAAGCTAAGCATAAACCACTATGGGAATAAAGATAACAAGAATAAGTTCAATAATTAAACAACCTCTAGCAGATCAATCCAAGTGTAGTCCACAAATGCATCAATAATAAATCAACAGATCACTCGTGAATAACTAGTCAATAGGCTAAATTCCTCTCAACTTTATTACAAAGATGAAACTATGAATTGAGTGCATTATTGTAGTGCCGCTCTACCCATCCCAGAATGCTTAAGAATCACCTGAAAGGGGGAAAGAAACAACAAGAATGAGATAAAATCTCAGCAAGTAAGTTGCATAACAAAGTTAATCAATTGACAAGCAAGCTACAACACAAAGTTATAATATTGCATGACCACAACCACAATCCACTATCTCATTCAATAAACCACATGGACTAGCATGAGTCCCGCCTCATAAGAATTCAACCATTGACAAAAGAATGCATGTTCTCCATCCACAATGCTTAATGCAAATGCATGCCATGCTCCATCGCACTCTTACCCATCAAGGTAAGAGTGCATCGACACGGCAATGTACGATGTCAGACTGCAGACGGCCGCGCCATAAGCGGCGACATCCACAATGCAATGTAATGATATGTTATGAGTGATATGATAATCATAAACCACATATGTGACATCTCATAATGGCACCAACAGGATTAACTTGTACAACTACCACATAATCATTATGGAAAAATACATCCATGATCCACATTCGACACATAAAGCAACCATTTCATGACTACACACAAGATATCCAATGTAATTCATTAAATAATAATTACTGTCATCATCTCATATGTAAGTCAACCAACCATGGCATAATACTTCAAAATACGAAACTCATAGGGATTGCAAGTAGTAAGAACAACCAGTTAAACGGTAGTAACACTGCTGCAATTACTTGCCTTCCATGATGTGACGCGTTAGCCGGCCAAGGCGATACTCCTAAACCTGAGGCTTCACCTCCAAAACAAGTAAAATAATTTCAATAAGGTCATAATATACCCAGCGCTACTAATCGGCATTCTACAATGCTTACTAGACGACTCTAAACGAGTTTATAAAGCTGAAAACGAAAAACAACGCTTGCTGCCATAATCTGATTCTGGACAGCAGCACGGTAAAAGACATAACTCAAGATCTGGAAGTCAAAAAGAGGTAAACCCAATTTCTGTAGATTCTTAACTGACTAATCTACAATACTCTAGTTGACACGATACTCCAAATCGGCCAAAAAATTAGGCTAACCATTGTCTGAACTTTCAGTACAGAAACTGTCTACACAAACAAACAGCAAAAACTAAAATGACCATAACTTTTAATTGGTAACTCCGAATTGATCGTTCTTTATCAATCTGAAAAGGTTAGCGAATTACCTACAATAACCTAGTTGGGTGAACTTTCAGATTCTACCAAATTCCCTTTCAAATTTTAGGAAATAACCAGACAGTTTATTCTCGTCAGATTTCTGGCAGCAGATACTAAATCGATCATAACTTTTGACTCAGACCTCGGAATCGAGTGATCTTCGCGGCTACTGAAAGATAACGACATAACCCACATATCTCTAGGAGATGGAAACTTAAAATTCAGCCTCTAAACATACGAAAAACCCACGCAAGGTTCTGGACAGAATTGCATCTTCTGCAGCCCAACAATTAACCATCAATTCTAATCGGTTTCGTGATCTAATAAGGATTAAACAGCGGGAGGGCATCTCGTTACCCTTGTAGAACCACTAGGATTCGCTGAACCAAACCCCACACAAACTCTTCTTCTTCTTCTTCTTCTCCTTCTTCTCCTTCTTCTCCTTCTTCTCCTTCTTTCTCTCCTCTCTTTCTTCTTCCTTGCAAGGGCAGCACCTTGGGATAGGGAGGTGCAGGGGACAGCACCTTGGGAGAGGGAGGTGCAAGGGGAGGAGAGGGGTCGCCAAGAGGAGGAGGAGGGGGGCGCAAGAGGAGGAGGAAAAAGGGAAAAGGGAGGGGCGGCTAGGGTTTGGGGAGGGTGGCCCTCCCTTGGCCGGCCACCACTAGGAGATGGGCCAAGGCCCAGCCCAAAAGGAAGCAAAACAAATGTAAAAGCCCTCTCTAAGCCGGATTTGACGAAAATCAAAATAAAACTTCCCGATTAAATTATTCTCACCGATTGTTTTTAATTAATCCGATTCTTGACTTCTCACACTTCCGAGTATTACACACATGACCCAGAAAACCCACTTCTCAAATCCTAACTCATATTTCTTCAACTTGGCATAGAACTTGTGTTCCTCAAAGTCTCTAATACTAGCCTCAAGTGACGCTCATGATCCTCATTGGTCTTGGAATAGATAAGAATATCATCAATGAACACCACCACGAAATCATCTAGATACTCATGCAACATACTGCTCATGGTCTCCATAAAACGGCAGTGCATTAGTCACCCAAAAGACATAACTTTGTATTCATAATGCCCATACCGTGGAGAAAGTCGTTTTCTACATCCCGCCACGCACACGCATTTGATTATACCGACCGAGATCAATCTTGAGAACACCCGAGCTCCATTCAACCGATCAAACAAGTCCTCAATGCGGGCAATGGATATTTGTTCTTGATCGTGGATCGCATTAAGTACACGATAATCAACACACATACGCCAACCGCCATCCTTCTTCACGCGGAATAGAACAGAGCTCCCATGGCGAAACACTACGCCGATCAAACCTTTAGCCAACAAATCGCCCAACCGCTTCTTCAACTCATCCCAAACGGACGTGCGGCCGATATGGAGACAACGAGATGGGACGAGTGCCCGAACAAGATCAATGCGAAACTCCACGCTCGCGCAGTGGCATGCCCTAAGCTCACCGGAACACATCGGATAATCACTAACCACCGTAATCTCCTCAACTGCGGAAGCCACACTTGGTTTCTCAAGAAGAGCTAAGAGAAGTCCGGTTTCACCGCACGACCCCGAAACAGCCCGCCAACACCGAAAGAGAGCGCGAGGCGCACTTCGAAGGTCAAAGTCTCCTGCACGGAGTCTCGCATGCAGATCGCCCTACGTAAACGAGGATATCACGGCTCGGTAAGAGTGCAACCAATCCATGCCCAAGATAACATCAAAAGGTTCCAATCGAATGACCATCGATTCGCGTGAACTTCTCTCCATCGATAACAATAGAGCACCCTGACAAACAAAGGAGCTCGCAATGATACCCCAGAGAACTAACCAACACCGATCGAGAAATCAATTGCATACCAGTTTGCTTTCCTAGCAAACACCGTCAAACAAACGAATAGGTAGCCCCGAATCAAAAAGGACTAAAGCATCAAACGAATCCACAAGCAAAGTACCGCCACCACGCCAGACGCCCCGCTGACTCGCGTAGGCATGGCGTACACTCTGTGGCGCCACGGGCGAGAAGATGGCGCCTGGGCGCGAGCCCCGACAATCACGTGGTGGTGCGTAAAGCCGGTCGTGCAACTGGCGGCGCAGAGGCGCGATCGCGAGAGTACCCACCGAGGCGCCTAAGTCGGAAGGAAGGGGTGGCGCAGGCGAGCAGCCATCATCCGGACAGATCTCGAACGGACCCATCAAGAAGAAGCCGCACGTGCTCCCACTTGATCACACTAGCGGGTTCTCGCGACACACCCGCTCCTTGTGACCCGGCCGGCCACACCGACGGCAATCTCCGCCCAAGAGCACTCCGCAAAGACGGTGTCCATCACCACACTTGAAGCAGCATGCCCCGCTCGGGACAGACGAAGAGCCGGAGTACGCAAAAGAACGATGCGCCGAGGAAGAAAATGGCCTCGATCGCTAGACTTGGAGGATTGTGGTCCTCCCTTAAACTTCTTGAAAGGTGTGTCGAACGCACTCCACTCCTCACCAGAGATCCTCTCGTCACCACCAAGCAATAAGTCCACTAGAGGCTGTTGTCGCTAGTGAGCTGCATCTCCAACTCCATACCTCGGCTTGCTCCACAACAGAGTGAAGTCGCGAGTGGAGTGGCTCCCAACACGTGCCTGCACTCGCACTGAGACCCTGACGAACCTCTTGGCCTTCAAGATCATCGTCGCCACCGAAGGGACAAAACGGACCAAGTTGTTGAACTCACTCATACTCAAGAATGGACCTCTTCCCCGAACAAAAGTCGCCAAGGCAACCTCCATCTTCTCGTTGAAGGAGTAGGGGTAGAACTTTGCCTTGAATTGATCAACAAAATCCTCCCAAGTGATCGCCCCGAGCGGCGGTCCTCGAAGACAACACGCCATCCACCAAATGTCCGCTGCCCTTTCAAATGAAAGGCTACAAACGGACTCTCCAAGTGAGGACAGCTCCAAAGCCCCAAATCGCTCTCCATATAGCGCAGCCATCCACGCTCGACCGGTGCCCGACCACAAACGGATCCAACCTCAACCCCATCCACTCGGCGCCATCTGCGCCTCAGTGCGGTGGAGGAGCGACAAGAGCGGCGGACAGATGCCGAGTGCCAGGTCGCCGGCGCTGCTGACGAAGAGCACGGATCTCTCCCACCAACTCTCTCAGCAAAGCGGGGGTCTCATCTTGGCCCCAACCGAGGCGGGTCAACAAGAACCCTCCATCGCAGCCTGCTCCTCGCCCATCGATTCAATCGCCACAGGAGGTGGCTCCACGGACCACGCCGCGCCTCGACCTCCACGACCACCGCCACCACGACCACGTCCTCTACCTCTCGGCATAGCTATCAACCACAACCAACAACACACAATAAGCTCAAGGGTCAATATCAAATTATGCATCACTATACAACATAACAAAAGCGTAAAAGTGATACTCATCCCACTCTCTAACCTATTGTGCACTAGTGAGTCAAATTTTTAATTTAATTTACCATTAGCAATTTTTAGTTGTTTTACTAACCACAAAACAAATTTTAGCAAATTTAGGTTACCTAAGTTGTTAATCTAGTACGGACCTAAAGCCCGCTCGATACCAACCTAACGCGCAGCCCAACACTAAGCCCCGAATGCCACTAAACTACCCACACTAGACAATATCCAAGAGCACACTACAAAATTCCAAAGAACCAAAGCATTAATAAAACATATCCACGGGTCACAATAGAACATGAATAACGACTTATCAAGCATGTACTAAAAAGCTTAGGAAACATAGCAAGGTAATAAGTCTAAAACAACACCAAACCGTAAAATTCAAAACATTGGAATAAAATAGACTAGTCCAAAATGTTGATCTAAGCTTATTCAATTTCTAACATGTTCTAACAAGAGTCCAGTTGATAATGAATCAAGTGGTTCTCATGGCAAATAATCATGTGTCCAAGTATGAAACTATTCCATGTGCTCTAGTCCTCTCACGTGGCGCCTAACGATCACCTAAAAACAACAAAGAAGCAAGGGTGAGTCCACGACTCAAAGAAATACATCAATATACAACAAGCAATGATAAATCAAAAGATTCAATAACTTCATTATCATCACATGTCCTTCTATTAATATTCTCATGCCATTCTCTTCTCTTTGTTTTCACCACATTCATCTCAGATCTCAATGCAACCCTACTCTACATGTCCACATGCACTTCTTTCAGCAGATATCAGATAGCATGAGTGAACGCCACGACAACGCTCACTCTCAAGCCCGCCTCCTCGAGGATCGGGACCTCCTCCACTCCCGTGGAGTTGTGACCAATGATGATCACCGCTCATATGCAAAGATGCTTATGAATGCAAAAATGATAATTCCATCATATTCATCATATCAAATTTTCCTCATGTTTGTCAACAAGATATAATCATACCATTCCATTGCTTGCAATTAAATACAAATAAAAGCACAACAATAATGGTAATGAACAATAAAGAAATACAGAGATCAATCATTGATCGTTGTCTACCATGCACTTGCCTTTACTAGTTGCGACGCACGGTTTGGCTAGAAGATGACAACAAGCACGATGTCTCTCCTACATTAAACACTCAAATTTCAATACAAGCTACAAGATCACAAGAACAACAATTTAATTAACATCGCTCCTACACACTCCCTAAATCCACAACTCTTCTCCAATACCAAGCACCACCTCTTGCTATTCCAACAACATGCTAACTCCTCTCTCCTTTAATACTCGAGAGAAACACATAAATACGAAGCAGTGCACTACTAGCTATTGTCTCATCTTTACTCCTTAAACATGCATGTATACATACTAATTAATTTCTAGTACTAGCACCAATGTAAAAGTCGCCTAACTAGTCACCACACTAAAACAAAGATAAGGCATGAAGTTAACTAAACAGACAAAAAAGGCATGCCATGCATCTCCTATTAATTAATCCTTACAAGACACCATTAATTTGTCTACTACTAATTCCACCGTAACATGCAGAGAAAGGGCCTTGCACTAGTACTACTAGTTGTTGACTAATGCTAGCACCAACTGGAAAAAAGGCCTCATGGTTTGATGTGCATGCAATTCCAATTAAATAATACAACAACACTATTTAGTCTCTCTCCCCTAATCCTTCAATTAAATAATCAAGGCAACCCCAATTAAATAATCCTAGCAGACTAAATCTCATCAACTACAAAGACTACTAGTTAAATACTAATGCCATAAGTCCGCATGCATGCAATCGCATGCGCCCCCATACAAGTCGCAGAGCAAGGAAATAAGAAAGACGAGAGTCAAACCAACGCCAGCGATCGCTCCACGCGGTCGGATATTTGACCGAGCGCCACGGATCGGGATTTGGCCGAACAAAGAATCTCGACCACGCCGCAAGCTTCGGATCGCGACGCAGATATGGCGAGTACGCGGTCGGCGAGTAGTACCTCAGCGCGGTGACTCAAGCGCAGCAATAAAGAAAACTTGACGATCGGTATGCGCAGTAAAGAGAACAAGGAACAAAAGAAAAGCTGCTAGGGTTTTTAGGATCCACTCTCCTCACGATCATTTTAACTGTACAAACCAATTCCCCTAAAACTCTAAAATATTCCGTTTTATGTATCCTCTTTCATCTAATTACGATAGGCCCTTTAAAGGTTATTTTTGGGATATTACAGGCAACCCTAGGTTGCTACAAGAGTCGTGCTACAGTCTTGACGCCGTGCTACAGTGTCATGGCGTGCTACAGTAACCTCCCACCCCTTGCTTTCGATGCCAACCAAGAAGGAGAAGGGAGAAAGCTCTCTGTGTCGTCGCCGCCAAGGAAGAGAAAGGAAGAAGAAGGAAGGGGAAGAAGGGAGGAAGGAAAGGGAGAGATCGTGGCCTAGGGTTGGTGTTCATCGCGTTCAGCAGCGGTTCTTCAAGGGTAAGATGCGATCCCCTTCCGATTAGTAGATTATTTGATCTTTAGCAATGTCGGTATTTAGGTCTGACTTGAGCAGATCGGGTTGGGCGATGTTTTTGAGTTATTTAACGGCATAATTTGATCTGTCCATCGCCTAGAGAATTGTAGGCAACGTCGATACCTTTCTGTAGAGTACAAGATCGCATTGTTTGGACGAGCGGATCAAAAGTTATGATTTTCGTAGCGTTGCTGTTCCGCAAATCTGCTGTGGTTCTATCAGATTTTAGTAATTGGACTTGAACTGTTATCTAGAAGAGTTTCTGGGAGGTCTCACTATAACGAAAAATGTATCTAATTGTCATAGCTTTCAGGGAACCTAAAGAACGCGAAATTTGGATCAGTATTCTGAAAGTTATGATGGTTTGAAGTTGCTGTCCAGAAACTCTGACGTGAAATAGTTGCTCTGTTAATCTGTTTAGTAGGGGTATTAGATGGCCGAATCTGGAAGGCTCACCAAATAGGTTTAGGTGGGGAATTTGATAAGCTTTTCAGAAAGACTAAGAACACCTTATTTGGACTCCCATACAAAAGGATATGAATTTTAGAACGTGACTGTCCACAAAGGGGACAGAATAGCATTTAGAAAATTGGAGTTGGGATCGCGTTAAAAGAATTTTGCTAGTTCGGGTTTCCTTTTATTAGTTTGCTTGGTCCATTACTGTTATCTTAGTATGCTTTTATTTGAATTTAGGTGGGGGAACTGGTCCCGAGGCAGCACCATCTTCTCATCCTCCGTTCTCACGCGGTTAAGGCAAGTGCATTGCTTGTTACTTGGTTGTGATTGATTGGTCATGTTTGTGTGTTTTCAATACATGACAACAGAAAGTACTCTAGTTGATAGAATAGTTATGAATGGTTGATAGAGAGTGCTAATATTTTGATACGTATTAGCTATGAATGGTTGATAGTGTGATTAAGGATGGTGAATGCTGGGGATATGATTAATTATTATTCATGAGTGATTGTTCATGTTTGCTAGTATTATGAATATGTGTGCTATTCATGGATGCTAGAATGCTATGAATGTCAACGATGATGAACGCTAAAAGTATGAATAAGTTTATTCATGTATGAAGTTGTGAATACAAATTTATGATGGTTTAAAGTTTTGTTCATGTGCATCATGCTATCATATTGGAGGCTTGGTCACGTGGTGACTATGCATATACGAGGTCCCCGTCATGTGGATGACGGGCTTGAGGTCCCCACATTCATGGAATGTGGGCATTGAAAAGAGGTCCCCATCATGAAAACGATGGGCTTATGGTCCCCACACTTGTGGAGTGTGGGCTTGAGGTCCCCTTTACTTATGGAGTATTGGGCAATTGGTCCTCGCGCTTGTGAGCACAAAGCATGGGTATGCAATGACGGTTGCATACTTTGCATTACCTAGAAATGCAAAAGATAAAGAGACAAAGAGAAAGTGCACTTGAGCATCTTGCATAGCATGAGCATATGACATGTTTATAATAGAGATTGTAGATGGATGATGATGATTACAGATTGATTATGTTATTATTGCCATTTATTGTACTTGTCGAGTCTTTGGACTCACTCTTGTTGTTGTTGTGTTTTTAGGTACCCCTATACAAGAACGGCATGCATGGGAGGGAGTAAGACTTAGAGTGGTTGCACAATGGCACAAACTACTCATATTTGAATTGATAGAATGATAATTTAGTAGATGAGAAACTTGCTTTAAGAATTACATATGATACTCCTCCGCTTGGAATAATTTGTAATAGAGTTGATTAGAGAATCATAGATGTCCTTTTGTTTATGTTTATAGTTGTTTAGCATGCTATGGATGATATAGTGATGATTAGCATAGTTTTGGTGGTCTCTTGATTATGCTGGATGTTGGATTATTTAACTATGTTACAATTAAAGGTTGGGACCT
The DNA here is from genome assembly GCA_036346255.1 of Ampelocalamus luodianensis. NCBI lineage: Eukaryota > Viridiplantae > Streptophyta > Magnoliopsida > Poales > Poaceae > Ampelocalamus > Ampelocalamus luodianensis. The sequence goes on from JAYEVH010000353.1 coordinate 88,906, forward strand.
CCAGTTAGTAACTAAACAAAGGAGGTTCTGTCGGATTTTAGAGAATTGTATCAATGTTAAAATAGCTTTAGTGTTAGTTTAGTAGCATTCCAAGCCATTGTCAGGTTGGGGTGTTACACAAACTATAAAAAATATAATAAAAATACTAGAATGTAGGACTCGATTTTAGATGAATTTAGAAACTTGAATGGGCTTAATCGGAGTTTGTATGAAGAAGAACATGCTCTTGGAAGTTGGTCGCCTTAGAAATTTGGGAAAAAAGGAGAGAGAAACTGACAGGTGAGATGCACTGGAAAAAGAATTTTTATAAATTAAAATAATTCCTAAAAATTTGATAAGGCATTGATAGGTGGGACCCACGGTCTATGGACTAGGTTCACAGGTCTACAGTGGACTGGGTCTACAGAATAGGACTAACATGTGGGGTCCACACGTCAGAGGCTCGATGCACTGTGAACTAAGTCCACGTGGGATAGATCTAGGGTTTGGGGTACAGGTGGCGGCTAACTCAGCAGCGGGGTTGGCGTGGCACACACGTGGCGCTGAGGTGGTGTCCACGTCGATGACACGTTGGCGGCTGACATGGCAACATCAACAGTGGCTACGGACTTGTGAAGGCGACGACGAATGGCGGCGATCGGTGGCAAACAGAGAGCATCTACGACATCACTGTGCCTCGATGATCACATCTGGTGGCTCAAATGGGGCTAGATCTACTGGCAAGGGGGTCAGCGGCGAGGTAGGCGACGGCGGTGGCTCAGGTGAAGGGCGCTACTGTAATACCCGATTATTCGATATCAAATACTATAAAGATTAGAGGGGAATTAAGTTAAAAATTTAGAATTTTAAGAGAGGTATGGGCCGCCAACCCATAATTGACAAGAGGGGAGCCAGCCATAGTGGCCCAAGGCCCATGAGTGGGCTGACAGCCCATTAGAAGGCAAGGGACGGGAGGGGACTAAAACCTAGCCACCATATGCTACAGTAGTCGCTATGCTATAGTAATCCATGCTATAGTAGCGGTGTGCTACAAGATCGCTGCCTTTGTTGCTCCTCCTCCCGCGCCATCTTCCCCCCGCCGCTGTTGTGGCCGTGGGAAGAAGAAGAAGAGGAAGGAAGGCAGAGTGGAAGGAGAACTTCTTCGTGGGATTTGATCAGCGATCTTCGGTGGTTCTACAAGGCTAATGATGGATTCCCCTTGCTGTTTAGGTTGTTTTAGATGTGAATTTGATTACGTTTAGTGGATCGAATCCCTACTACAGTTAGAACAGTTCTATCCAGTACCTTGCGCAATGGTTCTCATGTGTTCAGATTTCGAATTTGAGGATCCATCTCCTAGAGTTATGTGGGGTTCGTTATTAGCTTTCAGTGGACGTAAATATCATTCAATTCATAGTTACGGGTTAAAAGTTATGATGAATTCTTTTCTGCTGTCCCGAAAGTCTGACGAGAATTAACAGTCACTGTATTTATTAAAATATGACACAGTTAGAGGATAATTCAGAAGTATTTCCCAAAACAATTTTTGTATATACTCTCATTAGCTTTCAGGATTGATAAAGAACACCCAATTTGGATTTGTAGAACAAAAGTTACGTATGTTTCAATTTGACTGTCCAGAGTGTATGTCGGTTTCTGTCATTAGTTTCGACCTGTGTGCCACTTTTTGTTAAAGGCAAAATATGAGTGTCTTGCCAACTAGGATTTTGAAGGTGGTATTCTTAGCTTTCCATAATAATAATAATCTTGGATTTTGGTTAATCCAATCAAAAGTTATGAGTATTTTTCTACTGATGCATAATTCTGCTAGACAGATTGTATTTTAGACGTTCACCTGAATGTTAGCCTAGGTTTTTAGCCAAATTGGAAGTCTTTGACAACTAGACTAATGTGGAGGTTTTCGATACCTTTTTATATGATCTAAAATCACTCCGTTTCAAGTCTCAGAACAAAAGATATGATTGTTTCTTTAAAGCTGTCCGCTTTATCGCCTTGCTAGAATATCGCTTAATTGGATAGATCAACCTTGTGAACCTTGGGTTAGATGATGCGCTTAAGCGCTCGAGTAGCACTCCTTTCACATGGGTTCTTATTCAAAGTAATTAATTATGTAGGAGGAGGAAATTTGAGTCTAGTGGCATTCCTCTTGCCTCATAACGCTCGCAGCATGTGGAAGGCAAGTACCTTGTAATTCATATTGTTGATGATTGATGGTTGCTTGTTGTTCATGTTATTATTTCATTTGATGATCTATGAGTAGATTTCAATGCTTCCTGTTCCTTCTACGTGTGTTAATCCATAATTCCTGATATTATGATTTCCATGTTCATATTCATTCATTCAATCACATGTTCATGAATTAAAAGACCCATCATTCCAATATGGGCACGTAAGACCCACCATTCCAATGTGGACAAATTTGGATCCTCGTTATGAAACATCCTTCATACGGGCCTTGGATCCCCGTATTTTGTGGAAAGGCGGGCCTGAGTGAACACCAACGGGTGTTCATGCTATATACCAGATAAACAGAAGTGTAGTCCATTCATTTCATTCATTCATTCATATGGTTTCTGTCATTCTACATACTAATTCTATTCTATGATGTGAAGTTCTTATTCATTCGTTCTACCTACAAATTCTATTCTATGATGTGAAGTTCTTATTCATTCGTTCTACCTTCGAATTCTATTCTATGATGTGAAGTTCTTATTCATTCGCTCTACCTTCAAATTCTATTCTACGATGTGATGTACTTATTCATTAATTCCACACTCGTATTCTATTCTGTGATATTATGATCTTATTCATCCCTTATATATTCAAAATTATATTCTGTTCTTATTCATCCCTTCTATATTCAAAATTCTATTCTGTGATATTCTGTTCTTAATCATCCCTTTTATATTCAAAATTCTATTCGGTGATATGATGTTCTCATTCATCCATTCTACATTCGTGTTATATTATGTGATTGTTATATTCCTATTCAGTATTGTTCATATTGTACTGTTGTACTTGTTGAGTCGTGGACTCACTCTTGCCGTGTTTACTTGTTTTAGGTAAACTTTGGAGACGGCATGCTTGGGAGGGAATAGTCACGGAACACTTCATTCACATTACATGATTCACTTCTAACTAGATGAACTTGTAATTATCATTCCTTCGATAAATTTTGAATTGTAATATGGGGTTCGATGGTTGATGTTATCATCCCTTATGTTATGGTTGTATTGGTAATAGTTTAATGATCTCCGTATAGACTATGATAGTTTTATTATAGTTGATTCAATTTGACTGGATGATAAAGTTGGATAGTTGGTGGAATTCTGATTCAATTCTTATATTCGTTTGATTAGCCGTTGATCTTTTTATGTCATTAGTTGAAAGATTGTTGAAATTCTTCCATATTATTGCTGTATGTTAATCTTTTAGGTAGCATCTTGGCTTCCGCATAGCCAGGGTATTACAGTTGATATCAGAGTGGGCTTTAGGTCCGTGATAATTAAAACATTAAATTGACACACTGTGCACAGTAGGTGGGATTTGGGTAATCATTGCATCTGCGATTCTGATAGTATGTTTCCTCATGTTGAATTGATATTGAGTTGCTTCTATACTATCATTCTTGTTGCTAATCTATGATCTGTTATGATCTTCGATATCTATGAATGTAGTCTATGATTGTTATGAGATGATCTTGTATATTCATAATTGATTATATGAGTTACGTGATGGTAACAGGTGATGAGGAGTTGAGATTGTGGTTGTTGCCCTAGGTTTTGCTAGGCTACACCACTGTACGTGGTATGGGAATAAAGAAGTATGTACCTCCATTCTATAGTTATATGTTGCTCATGAGTCTTTGGTTGAAGCTATTGTCTTCCTTGAGCTTGTATTTGGTCTTCTGGTTGTAGTTTCTGGCAGTTGATGAACTTCCTTTGATTGGTGGTTATAGTGAAGTGGGCAAGTTTCAATTGGTCTCTATTTGTTCTTTGAAACAAATATTATTCTTCCGACTAGTGTGATATTTCTGCTACTTGTGAACGTTGTCAATTTGCAAGATTGGTCTTTTCACGAAAGTTCTGTTTTATCCTTTGTTGGACAATGTAACTCACTTGTTCGCTTGATATTTTGCAGTAGAAGATTTCTTTTACAAGTTCTTTATTATGTGGAATGTTGATATTGTGTATTTCTTTTGGGGTAATTTTAAAGTTGAAGTTTAATGCCTCTCTTTTAAGAAAGAGGATGTTGAAACCTTTTTAGTGCTGTGTTGTCACACTTAATTAAGAGGTTTTAATTTATGAGATTGCCTTGTACTAGTGTGAGCTTGTTAAAAAAAGGATTTGTTTCAGCTCCGTGGCTTGCGCACTAGGTTTATTTTTTAGAGTGAGTTGTTATTACAATCTTTATTGATGAAGGAAAATTTTATGACATGATTTGTAGTGTTCCCTTTGGAGGATTTATTGATGTTGGTTCTTCTATAGAGAAAGAGTTTCGATCGCCTCTCGTGAGATCTCCTAAATGAAAATGTTTCAAAAGTTGCATTCATAACCTTTTGGTGTTCAAGATTTATGTGGTAGCTGAGGTTGGTTCAACCAAAAGGATTTATTTGAATGTTCCATCGGTTCTTAAGTAATTCTTGTGATTTGAGTTTTAAGGCTCCTTAGCTTGAGTTGGCAATGTGATATTTCGATTAAAGAAAAGAGTGTAGTATAATAAGTATTTGAGATTTAAGTCAAGTTTTGTAACTTATGTCTATCTAAAGTGTGCCTAAACTTCTTGCTTTTGCCCCATAAGAGTTCCCGACTTTCAAAGGCAACACCTTCTTCTCATGTGAGATTTCATATTCTCTTCGTATGGACTTGTGCCTCACTGTGGACTTCACTTATGTTTTCTCGAGTTCACTTAATTGACTACTTTCTTTGGTCCCGCTCATTGTGGGTGGCACATGTTTTCCTAGTTGATGAAAATTGGTTCCATTCGCTCTTTCTTTTGAGAAAGAATCAACCTAATCGTTACACATGAGTCTTTCGAGGTGTTTATTAATTGTAGTTGTGAAACATTGGGGTGTTACAGTTGGAAGTTATTCGAGGAGCATTGAAGGATGAATTGATTTTGTGTATAATTCTTGGAGAGAATTTTACTTATATAGAATGTTTGCCTTTGAGGCTAAATTGATTGGATTATTGCAACAAATAGGACCTATAGAGAATTGTGATCCAAGATCTTTTGTTCACTTCGGGTGGAACATTAGAATTATCGAAAGAATGGAAATCTGGATCGATTATGATTAGATTGTGGGAATTTTATTCATCGAATATGAGGTTTTCCTTAACATTTACACTAGAAGTTCATTCTAAGAGACTTTTGGGGTTAACTTTGGTCACCCAAAAGTTGTGCGTAGAGAAAATAAAAATCAGGCGTATTCTGAGCAGTGGAATGATTGTTGATAGAACCCTTATGATGTAGAACATGAGCGTGTGTACTAAGGATTCTGAGATGTTATTCTTAAAAGTTGAGGTGATGTGATTACGTGAGATTTTTTCTGTGGTGCTTTGGGCACCATCTATCAAATTAATTTCATCAGTAGAAGGAGAAGTCTAGAATGATTCGGTGGGATCAATAAAGCCTCTCCACTAAGGTCTGGATGATGTATTTTAGTTTGAGCATAATTTGAGGAGGTTAAATTAAGAGGGTTGAGCTTGTGTGTAGGGGTGGAAACGAGCCGAGCCGAGCCGGCTCGATCCAAGCTCGTTCAGGCTCAGATGAACAATAAGCTCGGCTCGGCTCGTTTTGATCACGAGCCAGAATGGTGGCTTGGCTCGGCTCGTGATCAGGCTCGAGTCGGCTCGTTTGAGCTCGCAAGCCCAGACCATTCCCCAATCCTCACTAGAGCTTTGCCAATCAAGAAACTAGATCAGCATGCCACGAAAATCTTTCTCGTCGCCGATGCTAATCAAGATCTACAAGATATACAGTAATCAAGAACATCCGCTTTGCTAATCAAGATCTACAACTAATCAAGAACATCCAGCTTTTCCTAATCAAGAAGATCTACACTAATCAAGAGCATCCAGATCCGCTTTGCTAATAAACATCCTTTTGTCGCCGATACGCGATGCGCCTAACACCTTTGAGTAGCCCGGTGGCGCGACGGACGCCGCCGCTTGATGGCCTCCGCCTCCGTGCTCCACCCTCCATCTCCGCTGGGATCGAGAGGATCGGCGGCTGCCTCCTCCAAGTCCCCGCCTCCCCGACAGCGTAGCCTTCCTCCTCGGCCTCGCCTCTACCGCCACACGAAATACACTTGTAGATGTAGTCCCCACCGATGCTTCCTATCTGCCGACGGCCTCCCCGTCCGCCTCCTCCACCCACCACGGCAGCAGAGGCAGTGAGATGGGAGAGGAAGGGGATCACCAGTGGGGCAGAGGCCAGAGGCAGTGGGATACAGAGGCAGCGGCGCCACCGGCGTGGGAGAGGAAGGGGCGGGTGGACGGCGGCGCGGCGGCGGAGGACGGGAGAAGAAGGGGATCGGGAGATTTGGGAAGAAGGCCAGAAGGGGATCGGCGACTCGGACTAGGGCTGAGGATTGGGGATGTGGAGGTAAGGAGATTAGGGGGGTTGACCGGTTGGGGGGTAAGTATGGCCGGCCGTGGTTGGGTCGCTTCTACATGGGCCGAGCCAAACGAGCCACTCGAGCGCTCATGAGCCATCTCGAGCTCGGCTGCTTTGTTTGCGAAGTGGAGAGAGGGCTCACTGCTCGAAATTCACGAGCTCGAGCCGAGCCATAACGAGCCTGAGCCGAGCTACGAGCCTCGAGCTATTTTTCCTGCCCTACTTGTGTGGTATGCGATGAATTCAAATTCCAAGGTTTGAGAGAAATTTATTCCTAAAAGAGGCGCTGAAAAGAAGATGTTTCCTTGGGTAGTGAAGCGCTTTCTTGATTCTCGCTTTAGCTTTGTGTTGTTGAATAATATCTTCCGCAATTTGAGTTGGCCCGTGTTGGGATTTACAATTCTTTGCAGCTCGCATAAAATAAAAGAAGTATTTTGATTTGGGCTCGAGTGATTTCTCCTTTGACTTTCGTCTTGCTCATTTGCAAACTGCCTAATTATAAGTGGAATGGTTTTCGTGGTGAATCTTCGATTTTGGATTTGACCCTTTTGGTGGGGAGTTGGCATTGCGTGGTTGTGATGTGAATCCTTTGGTTTCTGTTGGATTCTGACTCTAAAGGAGTCGGTATAAAACGAGTTCATCTGTGTGTTCCCAGTTAAGGGAGGTGATCCTTGTTATGGTGAAGAGTTTTATTGAGAGGTGGAACAAGAGTTCCATCTGCTATGCGCCTGTTGTGTGGTTTGGCACCAAAAGGAGTGGTTAGTCCAAGGTACATTGGGTTGTTTGGCTAGTTGTGGGAATTTGAAAGCTGACGCATCGCTAGGACCGTCTCGGGTCCATACGCGGTGTACACAACATTTGGTATGTTCCGCTATTAAGTGAGTACCTGGGAGATATGGGATTTGAGTTTTCATTAATGTCATTGACCATCGAGTAGGATCTTATCTTCGAGTCTTGTCCGATGAGTGTACCTAGAAATGTCGGGACACGTGTTATGGCAGACGTTGGTTTATGCGTTGTAGTCTCATCAGTCCGAGAGAGAGGGCACTTGGGAGCTGGAATCTCGCATGCGCGAGCAGTATTCGGATTTTTTCATATCGGGTAAATGTTACCTGTTATTAATTTTCATTGCACCGACCTTTCAGAGAACGTGGAGGATTCTGGGTCGAATCCTATTTAAAGGGGGTAGAATGTAATACCCGATTATTCGATATCGAATGCTGTAAAGACTAGAGAGGAATTAAGTTAAAAATTCAGAATTTTAGGAGAGGTATGGGCCGCCAATCCATATTCAACAAGAGGGGAGCCGGCCATAGTGGTCCAAGGCCCATGAGTGGGCTGCTAGCCCATTAGAAGGCAAGGGAGGGGAGGGGACTAAACCCTAACCACCATACTCTTCACTACCCGAGGAAACATCTTTTTTTTTAGTACCTCCGCTGCCTGCTGCTCCTCCTCTCCACAGCGCCATCTTCCCTGCTGCTTGTGGCCGGCCGTGGGAAAAGGAAGGAAGACAGAGTGGAAGGAGAACTTCTTTGTGGGATTTGATCAGCGATCTTCGGTGGTTCTACAAGGGTAACGATGGATTCCCCTTGCTGTTTAGGTTGTTTTCGATGCGAATTTGATTACGTTTAGTGGATCAAATCCCTGTTGCAGTTAGAACAGTTCTGTCCAGTACATTGCGCGATGGTTTTCATGTGTTTATATTTCGAACATTGGATCTCATCTCCTAGAGTTATGTGGGGTTTGTTCTTAGATTTCCGTGGACGCAAAGATCACTAAATTCCGAGTTACGGTTTAAAAGTTATGATGAGTTCTTTCCCGCGGTCCCGAAAGTCTGACGAGAATTAATGAGCCATCAGATTTATTAAAATATGACAAAGTTAGATGCTGATTCAGAAGTGTTGCCCAAAACGATTTTTGTAGATAATCTCATTAGCTTTCAGGATTGATAAATAACACCCTATTTGGATTTGTAGAACAAAAGTTATGTATGTTTCAATTTGACTGTCCAGAGTGTATGTCGGTTTCGGTCATTAGTTTCGACCTATGTGCCACTTTTGGTTAAAGGCAAAATATGAGTGTCTTTCCAATTAGGATTTTGAAGGTGGTGTTCTTAGCTTTCCATAATAATAAGAATCTTGGATTTTGGTTAATCCAATCAAAAGTTATGAGTATTTTTCTACTGATGCATAATTCTGCTAGACAGATTGTATTTTAGACGTTCACCTGAATGTTAGCCTAGGTTTTTGCCGAATTGGAAGTTTCTGCCAACTAGACTAATGTGGAGATTTTCGATACCTTTTCATAGGATCTGAGATCACTCCGTTTCAAGTCTCAGAGCAAAAGATATGATTGTTTCTTTAAAGCTGTCCAGTTTTATCGTCCTGCTAGAATATCAGTTTAATTGGATAGATCAACCTTATGAACCTTGGGTTAGGATGATGCGTTTAAGCGTTTGAGTAGCGATCCTTTCACATGGGTTCTTATTCAAAGTAATTAATTGTGTAGGAGGAGGAAATTCGAGTCTAGTGGCATTCCTCTTGCCTCATAACGCTTCGCAGCGCGGAAGGCAAGTACCTTGTGATTCATATTGTTGATGATTGATGGTTGCTTGTTGTTCATGTTATTATTTCATTCGATGATCTATGAGTAAATTTCAATGCTTCCTGTTCCTTCTACGTGTGTTAATACATAATTCCTGATATTATGATTTTCATGTTCATATTCATTCATTCAATCACATGTTCATGAATTAAAAGACCCATCATTTCAATATGGGCACATAAGACCCACCATTCTAATGTGGGCAAATTTGGATCCCCGTTATGAAACGTCCTTCATACGGGCCTTGGATCCCCGCATTTTGTGGAAATACGGGTATGAGTGAACACCGACGAGTGTTCACTGGCTATACCGGTATAAGAAGAAGTGTAGTCTATTCATTTCATTCATTCATTCATTCATATGGTTTCTGTCATTCTACATACTAATTCTATTCTATGATGTGATGTTCTTATTCATTCGTTCTACCTACAAATTCTATTCTATGATGTGATGTTCTTATTCATTCGTTCTACCTTCGAATTCTATTCTATGATGCGAAGTTCTTATTCATTCGCTCTACCTTCGAATTCTATTATATGATGTGATGTACTTATTCATTCATTCCACACTCGTATTCTATTATGTGATATTATGATCTTATTCATCGCTTCTATATTCAAAATTATATTCTGTTATTATTCATCCCTTCTATATTCAAAATTCTATTCTGTGATATTCTGTTCTTAATCATCCCTTTTATATTCAAAATTCTATTCGGTGATTTTATGTTCTTATTCATCCATTCTACATTCGTATTATATTATGTGATTGTTATGTTCCTATTCAGTATTGTTCATATTGTACTGTTATATTTGCTGAGTCGTGGACTCATTCTTGCCGTATTTACTAGTTTTAGGTAAACTTTGGAGACGGCATGCTTAGGAAGGAATAGTCACGGAATATTTCATTCACATTACATGATTCAGTTCTAACTAGATGAACTTGTCATTATCATTCTTTCGATAAATTTTGAGTTGTATTATGTGGTTCGATGGTTGATGTTATCATCCCTTATGTTATGGTTGAATTAGTAATAGCTTAATAATCTTCGTATAGACTATGATAGTTTTATTATGGTTGATTCAATTTGATTGGTTGATAAAGTTGGATAGCTGGTGGAATTCTGATTCAATTCTTATATTTGTTTTATTAGATGTTGATCTTTTTATGTTATTAGTTGAAACATTGTTGAAATTCTTCTGTATTATTGTTGTATGTTAATCTTTTAGGTAGCATCTTTGTAACACCCTGGCTATTCGGAAACCAAAATGCTACCTAAAGACCTAACATAATATCATACAGTGGAATAACTTCGACAATAATTCATCAACTAAGCTAAACAGATCAACATCAGTTGGAACATAACAAGAATGTAATAATGGATCCACTAAGATAAACCTATCAACGAATGATCAATGAACAACGAAGGATCAATGAACATAAACAATTATTTAAACAAACTCCTCGAAAGGAAGTTACCATCCATGTCTATGTTTAGTTATTACAATCCAACAATTAACGAATGAAAGACAATAACAATTCTGTTATTGAATCTAGTGTAGAGTGAAATATATTTGAGTAGTGCGTGTCTACTCCTCCCAAGAGAAACTTCATCAACGGTCACCTAAAAACAAATAAACAAAGCAAGAGTGAGTCCAAGACTCAAGCAAGTACATTGAATATAAGAAATGGACCTCCAATATGAACAAAATCACCTCTTCACAGCTTTCAACATACAAAGACATGAATATTTATGAATGCATGAGATGAATGGAAGTAATCGAAGGAAGGATCGCACACGTGCTTATATGCAGATAGCTAGTGACACACCCGCCAGAAACACTTAAGCCCGCACCTTAACAAAAGTGCGGGATCCAAGTCCCGTATGAAGAACGTTTCACACAGTGTCCAAATCGCCCATACCGAATTGATGGGTCTTACATGCCCATACCGAATTGATGGGTCTTTTATCCACTCCCGTGGACGGGACATGACAATGTCCAAATCTGCCCACATTGGAATGGTGGGATTTACAACCACTCCGTGGAGGAAACATGAGTTATGGATGCATGGAATGAAATTTGAACAATGAAAGACATCATCTCAAACATGGAATCAACACATATGAACGAACATAGACTTTTCACCTTCTCATGTATCATAAGATACAACAACATGAACATTTAAGCATTCATCAATCACAAGCATTAATATTAGCAAAGTACTTGCCTTCGCGATGCGACAAGTTAGCGTGCAACGATGATGCTCCCAAACCCGTAGCCTCGCTGCCTAAACAATTAAGTAATTGAAATAAGAACACATTGCACACGACACTTCTCGACACCGCTCTACAACGCTTCCCGTGACTCAAGATTCAACTAGAAACTCTAATCTGAAAATTGACTACTGTGCACAAACCGAAACTGGACAGCAGTACGGTAAAAATCATATCTATTGATCTGGAACTCGGAATGAGGTGAGACCAGTTTCTATGGATTCATAACTGATATATCTACAATACTCTAGTTGACAAGGTAACCCAATTCGGCTAATTTAATTTGCTAATTGATAGATGAAATTATAGAACAGAAACTGCCTAGATGAAAAGACAGCAGCACTAAAAGATCATAACTTTTATTCTACAACCCGATTAGAGTGTTCTTTAACAATATTAAAAGGTTATAAAATTACCTACAATAACCTAGTTGGCATGACATTCATATTTTGCCTTTAACAAAAGTGGCACACAGGTCAAAACTAATTATAGAAACTGACATACAATCTGGACAGTCACATTGAAATATAAATAACTTTTGTTCTACAAATCCAAATAGGCGTTCTTTATCAATCCTGAAATCTAATGAGATCACGTACAAAAGTCGTTATGGGCAAGACTTCTGAATCATCTTCTATCTAAGTCATAATTTAACAATTACAGTGACTGCTAATTCTCGTCAGAATTCTGGACAGCAGAAACTAAAACAATCATAACTTTTGATCCGTACATAGGAATCAGGTGTTCTTGGCGGCCACCGAAAGCTAAGAACAATATCTAAATAACTCTAGGAGATCAAATTTCCTAATTCTGCCTTTAAGCACACGAAACAGGCCGCGCAAGACACTGGACAGAACTGAATCTTCAGCAGACAGAACTTGATCCGATCAATCCTAATCAAGTTCACCTCTACGATTAATCCAACAACATAAACGACGATCGTTACCCTTGGGGACCACAAGAACGACGCTGGAACTCCTCACGAAGATCACCCCCACCTTTCTTCTTCTTCCCTTCCCTTCTCCTCTCTTCTTCCCGATGGCCGGCAGTAGGGAGGATGGCGCCAAGGAGAGGAGGAGCAGCAGGAGGCGGAGCATGGTAGCGCGTTGCTACTGTAGCATGGCTACTGTAGCACGATGGCTACTGTAGCAAGGGTGGCTAGGTTTGGTCCCCTCCTCCCTTGCCTTCTAATGGCTGCTGCACCACTCATGGGCCTTGGGCCACTAAGGCGGCTCCTCTCCTCTCGAATATGGGTTGGCGGCCCATTCCTCTCCTAAAATTCTGAATTTTGAACTTAATTCCATCTCTAAACTTTGTTACAATCGATATTGAATAAATTTCCCTCTCCCGAATAATTTTTTTTCCAATTGATATTTGGGGTATTACAATCTTGGCTTTCGCATAGCCAGAGTGTTACAGCTACGGCGATGAGGACCTCCTCCAGTGGCTTGGCGAAGAATGGGACCAAATGGTCATCAGTGACGACTAGGCGATGGCGAAGCAGAGCGGCGGTGTGGGCTTGACGATGCTAGACAGCTACGGGGCTTCTCTATGAAGAGGGTGCGCGCACGGGGTAGAACACGAGGAGGTGGTTCCGATGCGGTACACAATGACGGCGAGTGCTCACCAACGACGGTGGAATCGTTAGAGGAAGGCGATGACAACGCTAGGGCTTGAACGATGAATCCGGCACAACGACAACAAGTTAGGGCTCAGGGTATTGTGTAACACCCCGGTCCGACACGGAGCCTAGAATGTCACTAAACTATACTAACTATCAATTTTAACAACAATAAACACTAAATTACAGCAAGCATATCAAAGGTAAAACCCATCCACGGGCCACAATAACGCAAGCATAACGGTAAAGCAATCATGGATAATTAATTCATAGGAAGCATGGCAAAATAATAAACAAAAATCAACGCAAAATCGAACCAACCAAGTCTATTTAATGAATGATCAACTTCCAACCTATCAACTAAGGCTAAGCAATAATATCAATTCCTAATTATAATTCATTATGCTAATAAACTGTCTCATGATCAATAGTTCATGTAATTGAATGAAATGATGTGAATCCAAGTGTGCTAACCCTTTCCATATGCAACGTCGTCAATGGTCATCTAAAAACAACAATAGAGCAAGGGTGAGTCCACAACTCAGCGAGCATAATAGTAAACAATGAGCAAGGATTAATCAATCAGAAACCATATCATCGCCAACATCAAGTGCTCTTTTTCTTTATTCTCATACCCAATCATCAAATTCACTTTTCATTCAATGCATCCCTACACTACATGTACACATGCACTTCTTTCACGATATCGGTATAGCGTGAGTGAACACTCGCGATAATGTTCACTCAAGCCCATCCTCCTCAATGATCGGGACCTCCTCCACTCCGTGGAGTTGTGATCACCATGATCACCTTATCATATGCAATGATGCTTATGAATGCATAATTATTCATAGTTTTATCAATATTACCATCATCCAACATACTCACATCTATCAATACGAATAAAATCATGACCATTCACATTGCTTGCGCTTAAATAAAATAAAATCATGAATAATATAATGGTAATGAGTGGTAAAGAATACAACGATCAACGAATCAACACTTACCTCTTTATCCCCATGAAGTCGATAGCTAAGCGGTGGCAAAGCACTAGAGGTCACACTCCTAAACAAATAATTCAAAATATAACTCAAAATCATAACATCACATCACCAACACTTTATTCTAATCGCCTCACGTGGCTACGCCAAACCGACCCAATTAACCCAAAACTTCCAAACGCACTATCCGCTGTCCCATTAGCAAAATGACTCTAACGTATTCATCCAAACTCCAAATTCAACCATCTAAGACTTTATAGAACCCCCATGAAAAACCTACAACTTACTAGTTAAGACAAACCACTGATTCTACCGATTTCTACCCAGTTTCTTTATCTGAAAACCGTTCTAGAATCTGTGAGAACTGTTCGTTTTATAATTTTATATCTTTAATTCTACAACTTGAAAATATATGAACGATACCACTTCTGGAAACCGCACAAAAATTCCTACATTATTCAAATTGCCACCACATTTTAATTTCACTATCTACTATATGAAACTCGACTCATCTTCACAATGTCTACCACTACATCCAGATTCGACAACGACCTTCCCGAGGTCAGATCTTTCTCTCGCAACTCTAATTCTAACGATCTAGACCTTCCCGAAAGATAATAAGAATATATAATTTTTCTCTAATTGGATTGACCTCTGAATCCGAGCTTAAATACCCCACATTGCCTCTACAAGGTGCTGCACCTAACCTTGATGAACTAGGGCAGATTGAAAACTTATTTTCCCCTAATCAAAATGACCTACAAACATAACAGAGACTAATCCATAGTAGAACCTAGGGATTAATAGGGTTTATCCATGATGACCACGATGAATCGCGATAATTCGCAAAAATCTCTTCTTTTTCTCTCCTCCTTCCTTCTCCTTTCTTCTATTGCTCCCTATCTAGCCTCCTTCTTCTCCTTCGGTAGTGGCCACCGGTGGTAGGGAGGCGACCAGTAGCAAGGTGGCACGGCGGCTGCTAGGGCAGGGGGGATAGGGCGCGCAAGGGGGGAGGCGGTGGTTGGAGGGGTGGGGCGGCTAGTGATGGAGACGGGGTTCCCGATCTTTCGATGAGATTGATAACTATCGATTTTGGTGGAGGTGACTCTCACGATCCGACTACAACCGTACGACGACGCTTGCGCCTTAGCAATCGTTGAATCAACTCCGCGACGTTATTGACCGTGCTGGACGCGCGATCAGCCTGAACACGAGGTTCAATTCCTACAAGCAATCGAAGAACTAGCAAGAATAAAATAAAGACAATCTGATATTGTAAATAGGAATTGTAGTATAGATGGTATTGAAAAATAAATGTGGGATCCCGAAGGCTGTCTTTACAGGTGGTTGTCCGACACAATTGAAGAACAGAAGTTTGCACAATGTCTAAACCTAAACTCAATGAAATCCGAGTTCTAGCCAGGGGGACGGCGGCTCCTATATGGGAAGATGACCAGGGGTGGCGGCCAGGGAAGTGGACGCACGCCCCTAGGGTTACAAGGCCCATGGTCCCAAGAGGAGGTGGCGCAACACCCTTTTTTACTCAGGCAAAAAATACAGATGTGGATTATTTTGTTTATTGTGGCTGACTCGGTTGGAATTTGAAGCTGATATTGGATCCATTAGAAAGTAGACTTGATAAGCTTTCAATGAAGTCCAAGAACATCCCAAACGGAGTCCGTATGAAAAGTTACGACTGCTTGAACTTAGTGTCACACAAAGAGTCCGAACTCGAATCCGTAACGAGCCCAACTCGAACTCTTGCTTGGCTCACCCAAAGTGACGTGATGACCTCCATTATGCCTCCTATGCTTGTCCATGACTCCACATACCTCTCCTTGGTCCTTTCCCATGTTCCTAAGCTTAATTAAATCACTTGCATTAGGTAGCGATCTATTCTCAGTAATATATAAACCTATGAACGAATTCACCAGATGATTAAGCTGGCGAGCACGAGCTCGAGTAATTGGTCCTTGTAACATTGGTTGTGGATCAGCTGTGTGTATAGGCGCGGTTGTATCCAAGTTAGGGATGTCCTCATCAGCTAGGGTTAGGGGCAGCCGTCCCCCCTCTTAAACCCCCAATCGCCCTCCTTTGGCTTAGATTGCCGTGGGCCAGAAGCCCACGACCCAGGCTTTCCTAATTTTCTGTTTTCCCCTTTTAAAACCTTTAATTCCTTCTCTATTGCAATTTCCTCCTTTTAAGCGTTTTAGGATATTACATCTTGTGGAAAAGGTGACTAGGGTTTTGGCGATGCTAGTGACCTAGACGTCGACGGCTTTTATAGCCGTGACATGCATGTACGAATCGAACGGCGGCAAGCGGCGCGCGAAGTCAAACTTGGACAAGAGTCCGTGTTAGAGACGGTTACGATGGCGCTGTCCCACCGTCACGACAAAGTCGGCGATGACCCGCAGCAGATGCGGGTGGCTCGCCGCGTGGGGACAAGCTGTGATGCGTGGGTGCGAAAATGGGTCAGGCGAGAGAAAGGGAAGTGGTTTGCAGGATTATATTCGGTTCGCTGGCCTTCTAGACTTATAAATAGCTTTGCCTTTTTAGAAAATACAGTAAATAGGAAATGACAAGAAAAATAGCAAATAAACTTGGAAAAAATCCAGAAAATTTGTTAAAATATTTCTAAGCACAAGGAACCCAAATAAAATGGTTTTGGAATTAATTTATGTTTGGATTATTCATATTAAATCATTTTGATTTCTCAAATTCCCATTTAAGATTATTAAATTCAAATAAAGTTTGTAAAATTTTTCAAAGGGCTAAACTACTCGAAAAAGATTTAGAAACTCAAAAATTAGGATGTTACATCTGTTACTTTGGATATCTTCATTGATCATTTTCATGGTGATGTTCTATCCAGATTCTTTCATGGAGAAGATGGAGGTTACCCTGTCCACTTTCATTCAGGGGAAGAGGATTGTGGCTGATTATGAGGCAGTGTTCAACAACTTGGTCCACTTCGTACCATTGATGGCTAATGATGGTCTCATGAAGGCCAAGAGGATCCGCCAGGGCCTCAATCCTGAGTGCCGACATGTTCTGGGAGCCACACCAATCCGTGACTTCAACTCTGTTGTTGAGCAGGCTAGAGGTATGGAGATGGAGATGCAGCTCACTAATGGGGTTGCCATGTTCTCGCGGTTTTGTTGCCTTTGGTAGTGACCAGAATATAAGCTTCAGCGAGGGGGTGGGTCTTTTCAATGGCCCACTCCTAAGAAGTTCATTCACTACGTCTGCATCATCCTGGAACACGTCGCGCTCCCGCCATTGTCGTTGTTCCACCCCCACAACGCCACCACCCATTTCTTTCTTTCAGTCCCTCTCTCGCTCCTTGGTTCAATCGAGAAGAGGAACAAAGTTGTCGCACCGATACGCCCAACTCATATATTAGTGGACACGTGTACGGATGAGCCGACCTTTCACCCTACAAGATAGCAATTTCCTTCAACTTGGGCAAGAACAAAGGATGGGTAGGGACGCAAGTAGCAAAGAGCAATCTTCCTCAACCTATCCTTCTTAATAAGCATCTAATAGCAATTAGGATCTATACAAGACTCTAATCATATGCACAACCAACAGGATGCTTTCCTTGTTGCCAAGAAAGATCAGCCCACAAAGGATGAACGAGATCAATCAGACACGAATTCTAGCACCGTAACACCTGGACCTTTGTAGACTCTTAAGTGATCACTGCTCATTATCCTTTTCAAGCCTTCCAAAGCTTTTCGATCATTGGTTTTCCTTCCGAAATCCTTTCGCCCATTCTTTTGCGTTTTCATTTGCAAGAGTTTGTAGATTTGCTAGTAGGCTTATTTGTGTTGTTCCTATGTGTGTACGCTAGATTACAATGAAGGATCCACTGGAGAAAGAAGTGACCATCCTGAAGCATACGAAGGAGTGAACTCGACTACGAGCCGCAAGGCAAGCCACGATCCTTGATCATGTTGAAATCCTCTCACTGGTATATCATATATGTGTATTTCCTACATTATTTATGTGTCAATGTTATTTGTTTATTGATTAATTTTGAATGATCTTGTTAAGTAGTTAATGCCTTTAATTACATTTTTACATGTCATCCTTGACAATAATATGATCTGGTTCCCTTGTCAACGAGGGTAGAGTACCTTACATTAGATTAACATAGTAGTGGAAGAATAAAACCTTAAGCCTATCACATTGTTGTCCGCCATCACAAGTTGATGCATCAGAATTGATGCTTATCATGGTATGACAAATGAATTGCTAGATTGCCTGCTTAGAGCAATGTTTTTTGGAAATGATAGCTGAGGGCGTGCTCGTGTGCTATGCACGTGGATATGTATATATGTCTCGCCCAAAGCATATAAGGATTAGAACCTGGTGCCAAGTAAAGAATATAATTTCCGCTCAACCGCAGGATTGACTTGTCGAACTTGATATGTGTATTGTCTAGATAAGATGAACTTTCATATTTGGGGGATGGCCCACGAGGCGCCCAAAAGTGTTTGGACCAAGGGATGTCCTTCGAGGCATCCTAAAGTGTTTGGATCATGGGATGGTCTGTGAGGCACCTGGTTGATCTTATTATATGTAGAATTTGAATGAAGGTCACTATGTAGTACGCTTCGGTCTTCACAATGGTTTGGACGATGTTGACGGATGGATAACCCTTCTGTCCTAGATTTGACAGTTGCCACTCTGGTTAACTAGTTTTGAAACTCATCGGAGCGAAGTGAAACTTGTTTGGGTGATATTACAACCTTTGTTATAAGTCATGGGTATCTTGCAGGTAAAGTTGAACATTCTCTGCAGAGATAACATGAATCATTCGAATGTGTCGTGTTTCTAGCTAATGGAACTATGTTGTAGGGTGATTACTAAATTCAAGGTATAAGTAGTCTTTTGATGGTTAAAATGTGAAAATCAGTGGTGATGTTGAATCATTTGCTTGTACTCATGAAAACTCTTAAATTCTCCTTCTTTTAACTCAAAACGTTTGCAAATAAAACTATGGGTACTACTGGTGGTTATAGGTTCACATGAACCCTCCTCGTCAAACATCCATTGAAATCCCTTTGCACGTATAATGTTAACCATCGTGGCTTGTTGAGTACGAATGTAATCACTCTTTCATATTTTGGTTCAGACAATGAGGACTATGAGGAAAATGCAGCAGAAGGTGATGAGTATTACAACGGTAAAGATCACATGTTCTAGGTTGTGCCTACACTCAAGTGGAGCCTGTGGGTATGGTTGTCTTTTGGATCTTTTGCTTGTAATATAAGTAAGTTTGGCTTGGATGCTTGTAAACTCTGTACCCAACAGTTATGTTCGTACTTTAAGTAAGAATCTCGTTATGGTATTGTAATCGTAAGCATATATTGTTTACCATTCTGTATGCAACTGAAATCTTGGACGGTTGCATGAATACGGGATACATCATAAATCCAGGTATCCCCACAACTTCTTCGAGAATGTTGGGATTTTTTCAACTAAATATGTGGAGAAAAAAAAAGTGTTCCTCCCCTCCCTACCCGCACCCCCACACACATACGCCCAAACAGGCCTCTAACAGATCTTCTTTTCCTCATTGGGCTTGGAAAATTTAGTCGTCACGATTCTCTATGTTATTTTCTTTTCTTTTGCAGTAGCACATCTTTTAGAAGGATTTTGAAATAACACTTGCAAAGTTAGAAACGGTACAACACGGCAAACAGAAATATTGGGCTTAGCCATGGTACTTTCATGGGCCTCCAATGTGAGTCCGTAGCCTGTTTGAGTGGGCCGGAAAAGAATAGTCCTAGCGTACCTAACCTCTATGGGTAGCTAGCGACCCAATACTCCAAGATGTTGCAATTTAGCTGTGCCCACGGTCCAATGAAGTCTTTATGCTCGCTCGGTCGAAGGAAAATCTTGAAGGTGCATATTAGAGGAATACAGTCAGTGCTCCGTTTCTTTTATCTGTCGTTTTTAGACGGCGAAGCGGTCTTCAATACACAAATTTAACATTTTTTAACGTTTGTGAAATATAGTCCCCCATTTTTCTATAAACAACGTTCTGTTCAGCAAATGCTGTTCTTTTGCAAAGTTCTATTTTCGCGAGACAAATCATAATCACATCTTCCTAAATTGCCCATTACTGATTCAATGTATTAATTGCTCCATTACACAAGGCTTATCCTGTATGTATTGGTCAGTAAGACTACGAGTTTTCATCCATTTATTTGAAGTACGTACCTCGATCCTTAATCGATATACTGACACGTAAAGTCCAAAATTTCTCCTACAAGCTTGGACGAGGACCACCAGTCCGCCTTGCATATATACACGCCTATGTAGCTAGTACTGAGATGTCACGAGATGGGGCAGAGGATTGCTCCTCTTCCCAATTGGCACGTGAAGCTAGGTAGCACATTCAGCATGTATCACCCCTCTACCTGACTAGTATTTTCCTATACGAATGCTGCAGACGTCTCAACCTCCCAACATGACACACAACAGGACGAGATCGATCGAGATCTAACGCATGCATGCATCCATCCATGCATTGATCGACTACCTACCAATAGTGATGCTACATTCTACCATCTCTGCTGCAGCTGGTTCTGCATCTGGGGTGAAGTGAACGACATATGGCCATACGGGTCGATGTAGTGTATATGGGCATGCATGTGAACGTCTCGGACCAACGACGATATCACTAATTTGCTGTCGCCCGCACCACCACTTCCTTGCGGACGGCCTCATGCGAGCGACACGTGGAGCACGTCCGATCGGCACCACTCCGATTCGCACCTCGCTCTCATTGCTGCGCTCTCAACGACAACTCCCCACCTCATCTCACTCTCGCATCTCCTCTCTCCCCAGACGCCGACGCCACGCTTACTGCTAATCTACGGTGTCGCTCTGCCGTTCCCATCCTCGCCGCGTCCGACAGCCACCACACGTTCCGCCGCAGTTGGAGGATGAGTTCACACCGCCACCGCCAAGGAAGCTAGCGCTGCCCGTCGCCTTGGGGGCGCTGTTCAATGTTCAATGTTCATTCCACTATGGGGCATTCCAGCGCACATATAACACCTCAGCTACATTTTCGTCATCACATCATGTAAAAGAGTTAGCCTACAGATACTATATATGTGTGGACCTAACAGACATTATATACTACTACAACTCACTTTAGACAAACAATGCAAGACTAATCCTACCACACAACTCTACATGAGAACATAGGCCACACTACAGTGATGCGAGGCGGGGTTGGCCCAATCTTAATGGCGTAGGATTGGAGATAACTAGACTCGTGCAAAGCACTCGATTCATCCAACCATATGCTTCAATTCTTTGTCTACTCACTCACGAGAGTAAACTTGTTCTAGCAATCACCGAGACAACCACAAGAACAACGGAGACAAGAACTCTCGACAATTCCCAATTCTAAGGGAGTGGAATTTTATCTCATACAAACCCTAGAACAAAGAAGTGTTTATTTCTAAAAATTCGACTTTAATTTACATGAGAGGGTGTACCCTCCTTATATAGCCATTTTATGCTGGTGCTAAAGTACCCATGCTACAAGAGTCTGTTGCTACAAGTGCAATCGTTTGCTAAAGTGTGCGGATTGAATACTATGCATTTTTTTGTGTAGCAAGTAAGCTAGTTGGTAGCACGCCATTTCACAACAATCAAATTGGGATTGATTTTGTCTCAGTCAGACCGGTGTTTTATAAACAAGTCAAACCAGCTTCTGTTCTTCGTATTGGTTCCTTTGTTCTTGAAGTTGTAGTAGCCTATTTTTCTTTGCCTCCAAAGCTTCTTCATGAAACCTTATAACAAGTAAAGTAGAGGTATTAGGTAGCAATCTATTCTTATAAAAATCAACATGTAGCTCGTTGATGAAAAGATTCACCTCTTGATTAATTTGCTTTGTCCTAGCTCTAGCGATTGGCCCAGTTGGTGTTGGAGTAGTATTTGGGGAAGGGACAATGTTTTTGTTCTAAGGATGTCCACATGGTAGGTTATTTGCAAATAGAGTTATAATCAATTCAAGTTGTAAAGTTCAACTTTACAACTCATTACTTTATATCCAAGAAAGATGATGACCTAAACGATGTCACCACATATTTGCTGACATAAGGGATGATATCATATACTTCTTGGCTAAGTATGCTGACACATGTGATGACATCATTATACTTCTTGGCTAAGTATGCTGACATGTGTGATGACCTCATCATAATGTTGACATGTGATGATATTATTTATTTGCTAATATAAGTAATGACATCCACTAATGCCACGTTGATGTGGAGTTGTTCATCTTATCTATATGTGACGGTTGAAGCTACAGTACCAAACAAGACACACAACTTTAATGCAGAATTTAAGACAGTAAGATGTACATATGCTAGGTGTGTCCTCATCAACGAGCAGGCCAGATTTTTACAAAAACCCTAACCCTAATTTGATTTGTTCGATTTGAATGGAGTTTAACTTTCTTTAAACTTAGTTGAAGTCCCCACATCGAGCTAAAATTTCTTGGATTCCTGTTGAATTTTTTCGATTTGAAATTTTATGAGTTGAAATTTTCTCGATTTGAAAATTTTCTTGTTAAAACTTTTCATGTTTAAAATCGCACAATTTTAAAGTTTTATGTTTGCCAGGTGGTTTGTCGAAGGGGGGAAGGGTTCAATTTCGCTGGTCGCCAGCGCGCGGCGCCGCTATCGGAGGATTAACTCACGCTTCCACCAGAGGAGAAGCTCACGTTGTGGGACAAGGAGCTCGCCGCCAGATGGGAGCCCACAAAGCTCATCGCCTTTGGGAGAATATGTAACACCGTAGCCCAACGCGAGCCCTAATGCCACTAAACTACCTTAACAATTAATTTTATCAACAATTAACAATGAATTTCAGCAAGCAATTCAATACTAACACCCATCCACGGGTTACAATAACGTATAAATAACGACATGGCAAGTACAGATATTTAAACCCAAGATTGTAAGCAGGATAATAGTTCAAGAATCAATCAATACCAATCAGACGAAGGCTATTGAATGAGTAAACGAGTTTCAATCAATCATCTAGAATTATTCAATGTCTATCATGTCCTAAAAGAATAAACCATCACGCTCAAGGTAGTTAGGATCGTGATCCTACTCTTAGAGTCTTATGATTCTACGAACCCACGACAGCCTATCAATCCAAATCGTATCGTCGATCCTACTTGTAGAAACTTAGGCAAAAAAAAATTGTAATTTTTTAGAGGCCGTGCTTTCTTGATATTTTGTTTTAGAGCAAAATTTGTTGATATTAATTTCGAGAATGAAACTATAAATAAACAAGGAGCATGCAAAATATTGTATCAAGATAGCTGCTAAGCAATCTATATTATCGCATGAGCAATCTTAAGCATGCTAGTACAAATATCTATATTATGGCATGATCAATCTTTAGCTTGATAATGATAAGCTATTTTTATTCCTCGAGTATGTTTAGCTGCTTTTAAGGAACATGTAAGTGGTAAACCATATAAGAATCATACAAACTTATAGTATAAATGTTAAATATGTGTATTTTTACAATTCCGTAGAATCGCTGATTCTACGATTCGATACTACGATTTCGATCCTACCGAAGGCAAATCGATCCAACTTAGGATCTCGACTCTAACTACCTTAATCACGCTAAGGCAAAGTTTTCTCATGGCAAGTGAGTGTATGCGTGTTCTAAGTGCTAACCCTTTGCAAGTGAAGCGTCACAACGATCACCTAAAAACAACATTAGAGTAAGGGTGAGTCCACGATACATGCAAGTACAAGAATAAACAATGAACATTGCTTAAACAACAGACACAATATCATCATTAACATCAATTGTTCTATTTTCTTCATTCTCAAGCTCAATCATTCAATTCTCTTTCTTTATTCACATACACAATCATCAACTACCTTTCATTCCATGCATTTCTACACTACATGTCCACATGCACTTCTTTTATGTGATACTGGTATAGCATGAGTGTTCACCCATTGATGACACACTCTCAAGCCCATCCTCTTCAAGGATCGGGGACCTCCTCCACTCCCGTGGAGTTGTGATCAACATGATCATCTTCTCATATGCAATGATGTTTATGAATGCACAATTATTCATAGTTTCCTTAACATTACCATTGTCCAACAATATCATATCCAACCATAAGAAATAAATAATGATCATTAACATTTCTTGCAATTAAATAAGTAAAAGCATGGCAATATAATGTTAATAAATGGTAAAGCATACAACGATCAACCAATGAACACTGTCTACCATGCACTTGCCTCTTTTCCTTGTGACACTAGAGAGCGAAACGGCGACAAGGCACACGAGACCCCACTCCCTAGACAATAATTTCAAAACACATCTCAAAACCTTCACATTACAGCACCAACACCTTACTCTAACTGTCATTGCATGCCTACGCCAAACTGACCCTTTTGAACCCGAAACTACTGGACACACTACCCGCTGTCCCAATAGTAAAACAGTCATATCTTACTCATCTGAACTCTAAATTCGGCCATCCAAGACTTTATGGAATCCTCACAAAAAAACCTACAATTCCTAGTTATGAAGAAAGTCTAATTCTACTGTTTTCTATTATGTTCCTTACCCAAAGACCGTTCCAGATTCTGTCTGAACAGTCCGTTTCATAATTTTATATCTTTAATTCTACAACTTGAACATATACGAATAATATGAGTTCTAGAAACTACACAAGATTTCCTACAATAATCAAGTTGACACAAATATTTAATTTTACCAATTTTACACGAATCAACCCAACTACACGAAGTCTACCATCTATGTCCTGACCGACAGCCGCTTCCGAGGTCAGATCTTTCGCCGCTACTCCATTTTTAATGAACCATACCTTCCTAAAGAGCTAACACGATAACCTAACTTTGCTCTAATTACACTGAACTCTAATTCTGAGACTAAATAACTCTAATTGTCCCCGCAATGTTCTACCCTAAACTTGACGAATATAGACAGAATAGAAATTCAATCTTCCCCTTGACCAAACGTTCTAAAAACGGATTAGAGATTAATCTAGGATAAATCTAATAGGTTCAAATCATTACTCTCGGAGACACAAAGCCAAAGCCCGAATTTCCCGTAAGATCCTCCTCCTCTTCTTCCTCTTTTTCCTTCTCCTCTTCCTCCTTCCTCCCCTTCTCTCTAGCCGAACAAGGAGGCAGCAGGGGTGTGCTACAGTGGTAGCACTACAGTCCTGTATGTGCTACAAGAACATATCTAGGGTTTGGTGCTCCTCTTAAACCACTTCTCACTTGAGCCAAACACCGTGGACCAAAAGCCCACGGCCTAGGTTCTCCAATAAAAACAAAAATGTCCTCTAAAACCTCCAATTCCTTCTCTAATTCTATTTAATTTCAGTACTAATCACTTATTTGTTTTATGTTTAAACGAGATATTACATAATATAAACCATAACCCTACTTTTTTATTTGAGTCGAGTTTAAATTTCTTGAAGCCGAGTTGAAATCCCCACATCGAGTTGAATTTTCTAATTGAAATTTTCCTGGTTTTGAGATTTGCTGGGTTGATTTTTTTCAATTCTGAAATCCCATGATTTGAAAGTCTGTGTTAGCCAGGTGATTGCCGAAGGGGGGTTCAAGCTCGGGAGGGGAAGGGGGTAGAAGATGATGGAGAATACGACACGTGTCACATGTGGGGGACGTTCTTAAGGGTGACCTCAAAATCAAACTAGTGGTCCTGTCGATTAAATGGCTGGCACGAAACAACGCAAGAAGCAGTATACCTTTCAGGCAAAGCAAACACTAAGTCCCAAGCTTTACGGAAGTCCGTGCTAGTTTTGCGCGTTGTGTGTATGAATGGTCGCATTCTTACTATTCGCAGGAATGAAGTGTTTCTGAATATTTAGCAACCGACATGTCAATCCACAGGGTGGTTAATTTTTGGACCGTGAACGTTCGTGCGAATGTCTCCACCGTCTCAACTTTATTTTACAGCTTCTCCATCCACACTCCATTTGTCTGAATAGATGGAGCATGTATTTTTTTAAAAAAAATTCTATTAGTTTGCCTATGATGCAGGGCTGTAGTTCCAGATCCATCCATCATAAGACTGGACAACGACGTACGTGTCGTCCCCTGTTACCGTTGTTCGAACTTGCGTGCTAACTGTGTGATCATTGCGTCGGCAGTTCCATCGAAAAAAGGATGGATTAATTAGTTCACAAGTCCAAATCAAAGTTCATACCAGAATACATTAATCATACAAGTGTGTGAGCAATACTACAATTTCTCACGTTGCCACGTCTGTACAATATATCTTCATATACCAAAAGCAGAAGAAAAAAAACAACCCGGGACCTACACAGTACTACTAACATATCAGTGTTACTGTGATGTCAATGTAAAATTAAGTTTTTTTTTTTGGCAACGCGTAAATTCTGTAAAACTTTCGTAAGAAAGGAAACATGTATTCTATCTGGAAGTGTGTTTCACCACAAATTTCTACTAGGATCTTGCGTTCCAAATGGTGCCACACCAACCGAACGGTCACGAGAAGTGTGAGGAAAGTTGAGAACCTAATTAGTAACGAGGAAACATCCTGAAATGTACACTTAAAGTAATGTGACTCAGAAATGATTGATTTGCCAATACATAAGCGTACTAATTATATCTTTGGCTAAGATACTGTTGTAAAGAAATGCTATGAGGCTGCTCCCGTGCTCTACCATAGCCAGGATCTTAAGGGGGCCATATAGGCAAAGTGCTAAGATGACAGTAGATTAAATGAGGTGAGAGATTGTTGCAGTATCTAAATAAGAGACCGCTCTAGCTCAAGTTATAGACAAGAAAAATTAACTCATTTCCATCTTGTATACACCATCTTTTTGAGATTCTACATCTAATTAATTAAAAGGATCTAAGATACTACACCATAAGAAATCACGCATTAGGAAGATAGTATCCTAACACTCCTCATGCACTAAGATACTGCCCATTGGGAGCAGCCCGAGATCGGCACTCCGGAAGCCAAGCGCACTGTAGATCACAAATGACCGATCTGCCGCACAAGACGCAAAGTTTGTCGACATGTTGGTGGGGCGTTGAGCTGCCACGGTGGAGCGGCTAGCCATTGACGGCCGGCCTGTGACCGAGCAACCGAGCAAAGGATCAAAAGAGGTGGAACTATGTTATCGAGGATCGAATATGAATCGAGTAGTGATATATTTAAAATCGTATTCATATGTTCTAAATTAATATAAATACGAATATGAATATTGCGAATCCGAATCGAATTGAATACCTACTCAATTCGGTTCGATTCGAATATCCTCATAATTTACGTAATTGCAAGATATTTATGATATTTTATCCTCGTACAAAGCACATTTAATCATTCTAGTTTATCTATTTCACTTTAAAACATCAATTCACGTTAAACTAGAAATATTCATCCAACTAATTAGCCATACTATAATAAAATATGTTTCTCTAATTTGAATATAAATAGTGCGGATAAAATAATATTTCGGATGGCAAAAGTTCATACCATGTTGGTATCCATATTTTTATGCGAATACGAATGCTTATTAGACCGAATAAACGACTAGAGGGGGGTGAATAGGAGCACATATCCTTTTCACCACCTACGGCATACAACTTCCTTTTCACTCCAATAGGTACGAAAGCTATCAAGATGAAAAGCACAAGAGCACAATGGAAATCTTGCGTTGAAACCGAAAAACCCTGAGCTCAATACCTCTCATTGGCCCGACCGAATGTCATCCGACTATATCTTCTAGCTACCAATTTAAACCTTAATTGATAATAATTCCAGCAAGTATGAATGGAATAAAAACCTATCAATGGGGTCACAATAGGATCAATTAAGGCAAAAAAATGCATAAAGATAAAAGTTCACAAATTGGTCACACGAGCCAAGAATGCTTGAGACACATGCACTCAAGAAATGCCCGGGATACCCGCACCCGAGAAACGCTTGGGATACCCACACCAAAGGAACGCCGAAACCATTCTCCTGGTACATAGGATGGCAACAAGTAAATAATAAATAACTAGTAATAAAGCAAGCAAGGTTGCAATCATTAAACCAAGCAAAATCCAAATCATATAATGTTCTAAAGGGAAATAATCATGTCACCATGTTTAATGAAAGTAAACTAAATAATTCTGTTTGTGTGATAATTTGCATGTGAAGCACGTGTCCTCCATCCCATGCATATCGATATCAATGGTCATCTAATAACAATAACAAAGCAAGAGTGAGTCCACGACTCAACAAATACACAATAAAACAATAAACATACAATTCATTATTCAATTAAATAATTATCATGGTCATTATCATTGTCGTTGTCATTGTTTACTCAATTAATCTTATCACCTCCCATTTATGCAATGCTCCATTATGTTCATGCTCGTATGCAACTCCATCAGCTGATACTGGTATAGTGGATTGATCACCCGTCGGTGAAGCACTCTATTCTTCAGTCCCGTGAAGTCCCAATCAAGTAGGTTTTTAACTAGAGCACTCTGACTAGTTATGTAACTTTCACCGACCTCACCGTAATAGTTATATGTCATTTGTAATATCCAGAATTACATTAGAAGGATTAATTTAATTAGAGAGGGAATTAAATGAAATAGAGGTGGAAATTCAGAATTTGTAGGAAACTTGGACCTTGGGCCTTTGTCCCAGGCGACTTGGCCCAAGAGGGGGGCCAACCATACAAGGGACTAGGGGGGCAGCCTAACCCTAGCCGTCACCCCCACACCCTTGCTGCCACCTCCTCCTACGCTTCAATTCTTCCCCCTTGCGCCGCTCATTGGCCGCACCTCCCCCTGCCGCCCCTCTACTGTTTTGGCGCCACCTTGCTGCCTCCCCTTGCCACCAGAGCCACTAGCTAGAAGGTGGAAGCCTAGGAGATTTCCGCTAACAAGAGGAAGGGAAGAAGGGAGGAATTTCGCGGGTTTTCGTGGTCTTCGTGTTCTTCGAGGGTAACAATATGAAAACCTTTAGATGACCCGAGTTTAGTCGCTGTTCAATTTGCATGACATTTGGTTAGTGGGAAGAATAGATTTCAGCATGCCCTATTTCGTCGACTCGACGAGAATTTTATGGGGCAATTAGAGCTCTTTAGGCTTAGATTCAGAGTTTAGTCCAATTAGACAAGATGTAGAGAATCTCTATTGATTTCTAGTAAAGTCTAGAACACTAGATTTGGAGTAGTGAGCAAAAAGTTAAGCCGCTGTCCAGAAAACAGACGTCGTTTGTAGATGTCGTGAAGATGGGCTATTTTCACCTACTAAATGAATTAATTAAATTTTAGTGATAACATGAATAATCTAGTACATTTCTATTAGATTCCATAACTGGTATCATTCATAACTTTTCAAGTTTTAGGAAAAAAAAAAGATACAAAATAGTGAAGTGGTCTGTCCTGACAGAATCTAGGGTAGTCTTCGGGGAAATAAACTGTAGATTCAGAAGTATATCATAACTAGGAAGTTGTTGAGAATTTTGTGAGGATTCTAGAAAGTATATGGTTCGCTAGATTTGGGGTTTAGATGAGGGAGTTAGAGCATTTTTACTACTAGAACAGCGGGTAGTGCATCCAGTAGAAACTAGTTAATTGTGTTGTTTTTTGTGTAAACATACGAGGGCGATTAGCATAATGATTCATTGCTGCGGTGATGTGATTTTGAGTGTGTTTTGAATTGCTTGTTCTGGCAGTGTGACCTCTCATGCATTACCTCCACTCGCTATCCCACTCAAGAGATAAAGAGGCAAGTGCATAGTAAATAGTGATCGATGGTTTGATCGCTGTATTCCTTATCATTTATTACCATTATATTGTATATGCTATTATCTTGTTTAATTACAAGTTTTGTGAATGGTTATGCTATTGACGAGGATGTGATAATCCTCATTTTATTACTCCATAATCATATAATATGACGTCACATGGTATACCCCTTAATGTCATAAGGGAGGAGTAAGTTAAGTGGTCGTAAGCTCTTCTACGACCACCCCTAGTCATAAGTATTTCTACGACTATAGTGTAATCGTAAGTCTTGCTACGACACGCCCAAATGTAAGTCTTTCTATGACCAGATCCATCATAAGTATTTCTACGTCTACCCCTAGTCGTAAGTCCCGCTACAACCAAATTTCTACTACGACTTCCTCACAATTAACTAGGTCCACTCGTCCGAAGACCAATTTATTGGTGAGGATCTGAGCAGTCAAAATACGTAGTTATATCTGAAATAACTACAGATGATTCTCCACTATCTCTGATTGGTAACCGTTGGACAGTGTGGGGAGGTTACTACTCTGGTAATTACTATCATTATTACGCAATAATGAGCGCTTAATTGACTTGGAACGACAACCGCCCCTACAACATAGTATAAATAGGTGTCTCTTGGAGATAATAGGGAATGCCTTTTGACAGACAGTCAGTAGCAGTATTAGTGCAAGCCTTTTTCACTGATTGTAATCAGGATACCCAATACATTACACAGGAGTAGGGTTGTTATTCTCACTGGAGAAGGCCCGAACCTGTATAAAAATTCCCGTGTCTCCTTTGTCTGCGTGATCAATTGTGGAGACCCACCGAATCAAATAATCTTTACGTAAGATCGATTCTAAAACACCGACAGCTATCAATCGTGTTGATGAAGTCATAAATAGTGGATAATGGAATATTTTATGAGATTAATATGAATTGTGCATCATGTAGATATGTGACCAAAAATTTATGCTTGCCAAAAATAATAGTTTTATTTTTACATAATAATTAATTTTAAAATGGTGAAAATCTTTTTAAACTAGAAAAAAATTAACCATATAGCTCCAAAAATTCTATGAAATTCCAAAGTAGTTAAATGGGGTATTTTGAGCTTAAATAAAATATTTGAAAAACAAATTTATTTTTATTTTGAATAGAAATTAATTTTGAACTACTAGAAATTTAGGAAAAGTTTTAATAAATGAAGGAAATTTCAGAAAAAGGGACAAAATTTTTGGGAAAAATACATAAATACAATTAATTTTTTATTATTTTGTAAAAATAAAATTTTGGGATGTTATAGGACTAAAGCTCCTCCTCACTGATTATGGAAAGATAAGCAAAAGATAAACCCTAAGAGTTAGTAGAACTATCATCATGAGATATCTTAGCGAGATCAGCTACCAAAGCCATGTTTTTCTTCTGACGATGATCAATTCTTTTGATCTCATGAGTTTTGAGTTTGCTATATAGAAACTCCAAAGTGAGATCATTCAAGTTGACATTCTCCTTAATGGCTGTAGCTTTCATCTCGCACTCTTTGGTGTTGATGGTAGCCAAGAGATGGGTTGCATTCTTAGATTGAGAATATTCAATGTCAAACTCTCTCATATAGTTAAACATCTTGTTGAGACGAGTAAACACGTCATTGATGCTCTCTAGGAAGTATCTTGAATTTATTGCACTCTCGCTTGAAGACCATTTGGCACACTTGCTTGATTTGGGAAGAACCTCTTGATAGGTCTCAAGAATGTCACATATCTTGAGTGCGGTCTCAAGGTGATAAATCCTATCATACTCATGTCTACCAAACATGGCATATATGAGGTTCTTTCCTTATAGTTGTTAGCCACAAGTGGTCGCGGAAGCGGTGTAGCAACCTCGTGCAAAATGAGAGGAACTCGAACAACCTCCTATATGCTTAGTCAAGCCCATCAAGACATGCGGCTTGGTAGAGTACTTTGAGTCGCTGGTTCATCTACTGTTAAGATCAAGTATGAACTAACCGAGCACTCGTTACCACTTGTTGAACCAAAAGGTGACAAGAACGGGGTGAAGAGGAGCGCCATGTTCATCGATCGCTTAAGATAAGTATTCAACTTATTCTTAACTCACCGAGCTATGAAAGCTATGAAGATCGGGCACAAGAAGACAATGAAAGTCTTATGCTGCCACTAGAAAACCCCGAGGACAAACCTCACGGCCACGATTATCATTCACTAGCTGGTCTGACTATCGGCTACAGGGACAACAGCCTGAAGTGATCTCAAATCGACCTAACCTTTTATTCCGAGATCCAAAACCCCTGAGATTTTAAAAATAGCTCATCAAGAAGGTCAGGAACGTATTATAATCAATGATTGGGACGATCAAAACCAAGGTTCCATAAATTTCTTGGATGAGGTCAAGAAGGCATGAAAACCGATGAAAACCAAAACTTGATCCAAAAGCTTGCTTGTGGGTGGAAGATGATCTCAGATCAATTCCCATAAGTTCTAGCAAGCTAGATCACAAAGAAAAGATCCAATCAAAACCCTAGGAACACAAAAATCCTGAGGCATCAAAGAGAGAGCAAGAACAAGATATAAATTATCTTGGGGCAACCTTACTTGGATTGATTTAAGAGATTGTTAGTTTACAGTCACTCCACCATGGATGACAAAAGCTCAACACTTGGGCACTCAATCAATCCATCTCTCTCAAACCCTAGCCTCCTCCATCTATCCACTCCTCCAATCACAAATTAGGGTTTCCTAGGTTTGAATTGATGGGTGCAAATCCCGCACCCCTCCTTTTTATCGGGCACCCCTTAAGACCACACACAAACAAGTTTACACTCACCTACGCTTCTCAAGGCGGATGATGAACCAGATCTGCCGAATCCGTTTCTTCGTGATCTCCTTCTTCTCTTGACCTAAACCGCTTCTCCTTTGCATCGTCTCACACCGCTGTTTCTCCAAGGTCACCAACCCGATATTTTGATAAAGGTACCTAAATATCTCTTCTCGATCCTTCTCCAAAGGTCGAGTCCAATCAACGTGAAACAAACCCATGCTTCACCACTCGTAGGTTTATCAATGACTCTCTTCATATCGGCAAGTCTCTCCCATCCGGCTCCCACCGAAACCAATATTACACTTGCACCGACCCCTAAACCACTTGATGTAATCCGTAGGATCGAACTTCCCGTTTGGTTGTTCTTGTCCATCTTGTACCATGATTGAGTCCAACCACTTCACCCGGTATCCTCCATCGTCCTAGACCTCACCGCCGGCCTAGTTGATCTGGGATCCCAATCTTCTCGATATAGGATTGAAGATAACTTGCACAAGAGACTTGAAGAATCATAGTCTGCACATGATGCTAGTGCGTAAACTAGCAACACTTTAATTCACTCAATCAAATGAACGCTCCACCCGACCACCATAACGGTGGGACCCTCATCATGGAAGTAGCTAAAAGCTAGTACACAACCGTGTAATTTAATTCATAATATCGAGTCTGAGTTACATGTAAGTTTACAATGGCATATATATATATATATATATCCCTCTTAAGACACCTAAAACAAGAAACAACTCTCTAGATAAGTTGAACTCAAAAAAGGTAAGCCTGGAATTCTACCGTTGGGTTATTTTGGATGTTGCAATACATACGATGGAATATAAGCATGAAACTTGATCTTTGCGTGAACCTTGAGGTTATCTTTCTGATGAGTCCAAGAACACTCAAATTAGAGTTCGCATGCCAAAGTTATAGCCTTTTTAATATTGACCATGCTCGCGGTGACGACTTCAATCCAAATTAACTTCAAATCTTCTTATCTTTGGTCTCCTTATTTGATACGAATTTAATCCATGAGAGACATTTAAAAGTAAGCCCTTTAAACCTTTGGAAAGTCTTAGGATTGTAGGAGATCACACATAGATGTCGCACAAAGCCATGGACTCACTGCCTGCAACCTCGAATCAAGTGGCCATAACTTTGTGTACAAAACTCCAAATCGCATGTCGTTTGATCCATTGGAAACTAGAATTGATATTCTTTCTAAATATAAACTTTGTGCACATTGTAAACCTCGTAATTGGTGCAACAACCTTCATGAACTTTGTTAATAGAACAACGAGAACCATGCTAATTGAAACTTGATTGGTCTTGTTTCTCCTCTTGGGCCGACTGATGGAGGCGGGTACCCGATCTTTCGATGAGATTGATAACTATCGATTTTGGTGGAGGTGATCGATACGGGAGGCCCGATCTTCTCGTGAGGAACCGTGGATAGTTGATGCGGTAGACGATGTCGCTAGTGAATACTCGTACAATGCACGAACCTCAACTCTTCTGAATACGCCCAAAACACACCGGTAGTTGTTCGTCGCGAGACCACGAACGATTTAACGCCAAGTCCCCAATTCCTAATGGAACGACGGCTTGACCTCGGATTGCGTAACAAAACAATGGATCGCCTAATTCTCTCTCAAAGTCCTCGCATGAACTCGTGTCGAAGAACAAGCAATAGCTATGTTTCAATCTTATGCATAAACTGGTCGATGGATACAAAGGAGGGCAAGGGTACTTAAGGCGCCCTCCACGACTCACGAACGGCCTAGGGCCGGCTACACACGCCGAATCAAACTCTAATTCGGCTAAGACCCAAAAAAACACACAAAAAGGAAAACCTAACTTAAATCCGTCACATTGTTTCGGTCATAGCGGCGCGACCGTACGTCTTATAAAGTTGAGGCCATACCCATTGTGTGGGCCTTGGAATAAGCTTTCAAACAAGTCCAAGAACACCCCAATCGGACTCGTATGCAAAAGTTATGACCTTTTATTACAGCCCTGTTGGCTGTCCTGAACCGAATCCGAATTGAATTCTTAGTTGATTCCGAGATGAATTTCGGTTGGGCTTGTGGAGGATCAGAATTGGGCTTGAATTCTTGGGCCTTTCTCCTCTTGGTTGACCCACGTGAGCTTCTCCTCCATTGCTTTGGCTCCGCCTCCTCTCCTCCTCTCGGTTCCAAAGGCTTCACAATGTTCAAACCTAAGAATGTACAAAACATTTGCACGAGGTAGTACCCAATTCTCATCAATGAAAATAGAAGATTCATTAAGAAACAAAAGCACCTGTTGATTTAGAAGTTTAGCTCTTGCTCTAGTCAGTGGACCAACATGCACTTCTGCACTTGTATTATTTGTAGCTTCACTTATGGCGTCCATCTCTGTATGTGCGTGACCACCAATAGGGAAAGATGTATCAGTGTTAGGGATGCCCTCATCAGTGACTCGCGATCCGACTACAACCGTACGACGACGCTTGCGCCTTAGCAATCGTTGAACCAACTCCGAGATGTTATTGACCGTGCTAGAAGCGCGATCAACCTGAACACGAGGTTCGATTCCTGCGAGCA
Organism: Ampelocalamus luodianensis; assembly: GCA_036346255.1. Taxonomy (NCBI): domain Eukaryota; kingdom Viridiplantae; phylum Streptophyta; class Magnoliopsida; order Poales; family Poaceae; genus Ampelocalamus; species Ampelocalamus luodianensis. Next base: position 124,289 of record JAYEVH010000353.1, read on the forward strand.
ATCGAAGAACTAGCAAGAATAAAATATAGACAATCTGATATTGCGAATAAGAATGTAGCGTAGATGGTATTGAAAATCAAAGGTGGGATCCCGAAGGCTGTCTTGATAGGTGGTCGTCCGACACAACTAAAGAACTGAAGTTTGCACAATGGCTAAACCTAAACTCAACGAAATCCGAAGTTCGCCAAGGGAACGCGGCTCCTATATGGGAATACGACCAGGTGGCAGCCGTGGAAGTGGACGACGCCCTAGGGTTACAAGGCCCATGGGCCCAAGAGGAGGTGGCGCAGACCTTTTGGCTCGGACAAAAAACAGACGTGAATTGTTTTTTATTGTGGCCGGCTCGATTGGAATTTGAAGCTGAGGTTGGATCCATTAAAAATTAGACTTGATAAGCTTTCAATGAAGTCCAAGAAAGTCCCAAACGGAGTCCGTATGAAGAAGTTACGTCCGCTTGAACTTAGTGCTCTTGCAGCAGTCCGAACTCGAATCGAACGAGCCCAACTCGAATTCTTGCTTGGCTCGGACCCAAAGTGACGTGATGACCTCCATTATGCCTCCTATGCTTGTACATGACTCCACATACCTCTCCTTGGTCCTTTCCCATATTCCTAAGCACAATTAAATCACTTGCATTAGGTAGCGATCTATTCTCAGTAATATATAAACCTATGAACGAATTCACCTGGTGATTAAGTTGGCGAGCACGAGCTCGAGTAATTGGTCCTTGTAACATTTGTTGTGGATCAGCTGTGTGTGTAGACGCGGTTGTATCCAAGTTAGGGATGTCCTCATCACGACCTCCCTCTCACTACTACAAAAAAGGTAATCACAGACGATTCAAAATCATCATCACAGACGGTTTTTTGAACCGTCTGACTTTATGGGTCAGTAATGACATGAGGTCATCACAGACGGTTTTTGAACCGTCTGTGATAATCAATTATCACAGAAGGTTCTTGTTAAGAACTATATGTGAAAATAGTTTATCACAGACAGTTCTTGTTAAAAACCGTCCGTGATAGTTTTTTCTATTGCAAAAAAATCGAATTCTGAGCCAAACCAATCAATTGCTGGATAGTTGGACCCAAGTATCTGCATATGGTTGATTACATAATCTAGAATGAAAGAAAACCCAAACTGGATGGCGAACGAGTGGCGAAAATGGGTGCTAAAACTTCGGAGGCAGTTTTGAGGCCCTAAACGACATTTTTTGGATTTTTCACTTTTTTGGAGCCTCACGAATGAATTTGACCTGAGCTTATGGTTTTTTGAATTGAACTTTTCGTTAGCTTTCAAATGAGCCGAAGAACGTCGCAATTCAAGTTCGTATGCAAAAGTTATGGCTGTTTTACCGGACAGTGTGCGAAAACGAGTCCGAGATGAAGAGGCGAACGATGGCCTGGTACTCCGAGTCAGGGATGCTGAGGTGCTCACTATCGATGTCCGTAATCTTATCTCGATCTTTTCATTCACAAGAAAACCATAGTCACCACTGAGAGCCACCAAAAGCAACAAGGCAGGGGGAGGCGACAAGTGATTGATCACTTACTAGCATGGGGATATCAACCAGAAAGAGAGGGGAGGGGATCAGACAGTGGCGGATCCAGGATTTTCAGAATGGGTGTCTGAGTTACTACTTACAAATCCACAAGTTTCGTGGATTCATGTCTAGCAATTTGAATTTCCCCAGGACACTTTCCAAGTTTCAGGGAGCATTTTGTTTAAGAAGTCTCCAACACAAAACTCACAAGTAACATCCCACGAAATCATTCACAAGCCAATGTTCAACTCTTTTGAAAATCTATAGCTATTACTTAATTTGCACCGCACATCACAAAATTGAGATGAATGAACCATGTTACAAGCACCAATAACTCACAATTTAGCCAAATGAAGCAGATACAACACTAATCCCTATGTATTCTGAAGGATGAACCGAGCTCAGCTTTATGTCGTTGCAGAACATCTGGCTTCACATTGTTGGCAATCCTCATAAGCTGGTGGTCCATGCTTCCTCTTGCTCATCTAAATTACTCTTCCTCGTCTCACTTGTCCTCGGAGCCACCCTCCGCTCATCATCCGCTCAATCATGTCCTCGCCATCGGACCTTCTGTCTCTCCCTCCACTTCTTTTCCCTTCTTTCCAGATTGAGATGAATTTTATGGAAGTACCACAGTAGCAAAGTAGACTCACCAGATTGAGGGTATAGGACATCTCCTGAACATATTACATAGCCCATATTCAACTTTAACTAGGCACATAGTCATCCTTGGTCCAATCTCCTAGAGTCTTACAACACTTTTTCTTGATGCCTGGTTTAATTTGTCTATATCACTTGCTAGACTTACAGTTGCCGCTTCATCATCCGCTTCACTCACTGCTCCATATCCACTCGGCAAGTGAAAAGGTGGATAAAAGGGCGTGTTATAAATACATGATCCGAGGAACAATGGACATTGGTGTATTACTTATAAAAAACAAAATATCAGGCTATAATATCTTAATCGTCACTCTTGTCTAATCTCTAAGTAACAAACTATTGATTTGTAATAAACAGATTAAGTGCAAGTTAGCTAGTTCCAGTTTGTTGGTTTTCATTTTGAATCTAAAAAACACTGGATAACAAACTTATTAAATAGCTAATCCTTCCTTCTTAAACATAAAATCTGAAAACAAAAATACTTGGACCTGTGTATTACTTATAAAAAGCACAATATCAGGCTATAATGTCTGAATCATCACTCTTATCTAATCTCAAAGTAACAAACTATTGAGTTGTAATAAACAGGTCCAAGTGCAAGTTAACTAGTTCCAGTCTGTTAGTTTCATTTTGAATTTAAAAACACCGGATAACAAACTTATTAAATAGTTGATCCTTCCTTCTTAAACATCAAATCTCAAAAAAAAATACAAGGGGAAAAACACCCAAGGTCAGTCATCCAATGTTGAACAGTGGACTTGGAAGACTTGAGAGATGGGCATACATGTTTAAGAGAACAATCAAACATGCTTCCAGATATGAACTTCATGGGAAGCTTCCAATTATTTCAAGCATAGGAATGTCGAATGTTTCAAAATCGTGGCTCGTGAGCATGCCAAGAAACGTATTTACTCATGGATTGGAGCTGTGATGGAGGAGGAGCTCAGGATAGGGAGGGACCTTGAGCTTGAGGGCGGTGTAGGGGAGCATGAGCTTGCGGAGGTCCTGCTGGAGGTGGCGGAGCGTGGAGGGGAGCTTGCCGCGGGAGAAGACGAAGCTCTTGGGGATCTTGGCGCCCGGTGACCTGGTCCACGTTCGCCATAGCTCCCAAACCGCCGCCGCCACGCTCGCGTGTCCTTGCGCGCCGCCGCCACCACAGAGCGAGAGAGAGAGGAGGAATCAGGAAAGGGATAGCCGGATACAGCAGATAGGGTTAGGTCTTGTCTCTCTCGGGCTCACGTCGACTCGGCCGTGTGAGGGCGTGAGGCGCTCACGACGCTTGCACCTTGCAGTTGGACTTAGGCCGTGGGCGACTGGGCGTGGTGGCGTGGTGGGCCGAGTGGGCTTCGCCAATGCCCCTGCGCTGCACCTTCGCGGATGTGGAACGCGGGGCTCGGGGGCTGAATCGCTGCATACAGTTCAAATAATGTATTTTCAATATACTTACTAAGTATATACTAATATACCTACTAAATACTAGTTTTCCCCCCAAAATTTTGGGTGTACATCTGTACACCCATATCCCTATACTAGATCCGCCCCTGGGATCAGATGGGGGATATCAGCAGCAATGAAGGAGAGGCGGTGGCAGCATCACCGTTGTGTCACGATTGGAGGCGGAGGAGCTCACGATAGTAGTCGGCGGTAGTCAGAGCTCGGCATGGGGGAGAGGGAGAGACTGATAGAAGACAAGGCATGGGTGGGTATAATATATAAGGACAACGCTAAAATATTTCGTCTCGCGCATGCGTCTAAAAATTTCTACTATCCCGCGTTGCGAATCACACACGGTTTCAAACAAAACCGTATGTGTTGACCATAATATCACAAAAGATTGCTCTTTATAATACATGACTACCCATGCATAACATGACATACATATCTTTAAGATTCTTTTATGATTACAGAGGTAGCAGCTCTCCAAGTATCTCAAAAACAGCTAGGAAATTGTTCAAGGATGACGACGGGAAACCCGTAGGCAAGACTTAGGTCAGTTCGATCCATCTCAGATATCTTTTCATGCTACATTCTAGCTTCAGATAAAAAGAAGTTTCAGTTTATTGCATTTCTTACAAAGCAACAACACGGTTTCCCAGTTTTAGCTAGGCAATCATTTTTCCAGAAAAAAAAAATGCTTGTCACTTGCTGTGTAGAGCTAAAACAGAGAATTAAACGACGGATTCTAATACTCTAAGTATGCCTTCGTATTTTTTTTAAAAAAACCTAACGTTTTCTTAGCAACTAAAGATTGTATTCACTATGACAATTTCTACCAATTGTCAGACTGCTTCTTTCTTTCAGACTAAACTAACAGTTTTCTTCAGATTTCATAGTTACTCGAATTGTACTCATAGAGGCTAGACATTACATTACTACACAGAATACACTGCTCTAATCAATAAAAATGATGTTACCACAGCTTTTCTGTTCTGATATAATTCCTTTTTTAGTGCTGACATCTTTAGTTACATAGCCGTTCTTCTACTAGCGCAGTTTCCTTATTACGATTTGTTAAAAATCATTATTAGAAGGATCTCTGCAAAACAGGAATATCTAACTCTACATTTTTACGATATCTTTCATAAGACAAGGCATTTTCCAAACCGGAAAAAGTAGCAGTGCATGTTAGATTCATTGTATATCTAAACTACATACACCAAAAAAGGAAAAAAATAGATGTACACTACAAAGAAAAGATTTTACAGAGTAAACAACGTCTAGAAAAAAAAAGGCTAACACTGCTCTATGAAACACCTAGCGCTGCCACATTTATGTAAATCTTTATTTTGCAAGACGCATTCAGCATGTCTACCCCAGCAGTGCTGCCTTGTACTGTACAGCTTTTGATCATACAGTGTGCTTCACGGCCTGTGACTCGCATTAACACTGGATTGCTTGTTACTGCACCCTTTTTATGTCTATAGACAATAGACAATCCTGTCTTCCTCACAATACCATGGCTGTTTCGACAACGAATATCGTACTGATATTTGTATTACAACCACGCTTAGCCAAAGCATCGGTACCAATGTAATAACTATGTAATTCCTACTAGGTCTTTGTGGTTCGTGTTGGAATGTATAGTCTGAGCTACCCAATCGTTCTGTACCTAAGCGCAGCTATGCTACGCCTGCGTATAACCAAGATATTAAATCCTGTTCAGGTTGTCTTTAGCCACCATCCACCTTGCTATGTTTTCATACTAATACCATATACCCTGTTTTAGACAACGTTATACCATAACGTATCATATAAGCAAGAAAAAAAAATGCTCTGTGCAACCCAAAAAAACACTCTGTCCAGTTCAGAACATATGACTATTGTCATACCAATCTATCTATAATCAGCGGCGCGGTCCATGGAGCCAAAATTTATCTGCAGCGTACAGACACGTATCATTCAATACTATACTAAAAAACAACTGTACTCATGAAAGAAAATAAATAAACGCAAATGATCGATCAGTATTGGCAGGAAGAAAACAAGTACGTATATAGTATGATTGTGTGTTGTGAGTAGGAGTACTATTATGGCTGACCTAACTGCTTCCGTACACAATGCTGACATGAACATTGCAGAGAGTGAAGCACCTGGAAGCATACACTGACGCTACCCCAGAAGCATCGTTTCAGCATCGATATAGGTGAAGGTTGAGGATTGCAAGAAAAAGGATGTTTTTAACACTGACGAAAATCAGTCTGAAGCAACAGCGTTTGTTGGCTTTTGTACATCCGGTTTCAGAATCCATGAATTTTCTGCTCGTGGCCATGGTATGATTAGGAGCAGTGCTATGCTTAGGAACGGCTTGGGCTACAGTTTTCATTTTACAACTTTGACAATTGTAAAAATGTGAAACATTTGTGTATGATTGATTAATTAATCCAAAAACAGAGCTGCTGCAGATGAATTTAGATATCAAATATATGTTCCATCCATGAATCAAGTGCAATTCGGATGATTCCATCTGGTCTCGTGAGGACCACCATCATAAGATCCACCTTACCCCCCTTGAAAGCTCCAATTCTCCCTCTGTTTGCGCTTGTCCGAATGATACGCATGGTATGATTATGGGTGCAAAGGGGGGTCGGCCCGTTGCTTGATCTGCACCAAAGCATCCTCCATGCCAATCTCACCAAACCCAACTGCCGTCACTTCCGTATGCCGCCGCTTCCTTGGTCGTCCTCGAGCTCGTCCCTTTGCCGAGAATTGGTTAGTTCATGCATGTTTACATCCAGGCTAGTTTAGTCTTGCTTTCTTAATTCCAGCTGCTCTTGATTTCTTTGGATTCAGATTGTAGGATCGTATAGCGACAATCAGAGGGGGTGAATGATTGTAAAAGATTTTTCGCACCAAAACAATCAATAGTTGGTAATAGATAAATCACCAAACACCTCCAGTAGATTTTCTGGATTAACTCACGACCGGGACAGCAGCACCAGATATCGATTGACACCAACAGCCAAATATCCGGTCACTACCGGACGCCAGTGCCGCGTGTACAACGCACCCTCGCTCATCAGTTGCCACAACACACGCGCGACCGTCTGATCACGCACAACCTTCGCGCATGCAAAGGACAGTGCAATTCAAGCAACAAGGCCAATCAGCCACGGCAGCTAGCACATCATGTAATGCAAAAGCACTAACTCCTTGATTAACACAGCCAGAAAAGCTTGTCACACCTATGGCTTGATGACGCAACAGGAAACATCAATCATATCATCTCATGCCGCCCCTACTTCTTACATATTCACGCATAGCACATGTGCAGTCGTCGCTCGCATGCATGAACAAAAACGTGGCTATCAACTGCAGCCGTCGCAAGCCCTTTATTTTTTCTTTTGTGTCTACAGATCACGCTTAAAAGCGTCGGCACTAATCCCTCTATCTCCGCAAGCAACCTCATATATATATATATATATATATATATATATATATATATATATATAGCAGTCCTAAGACCCACACATAAAACCTTCTAGGGTCAGCACCTAATCACCCACGTACGGCCCACTTAAATCCTAAGGCCTAATACGTGGGCTCTTACACCAGATTACAAAACTAATTTTGGATACCCCAAAATTGTCACATGTCGTAACCTCCTGACCACACCTCCATAGCTCTAACACGCATCATTCATCTTTGATCTCCACGCGCCCCAACTCGAGCTCGACTGTCTCCTCCAGCATCCTCGACCCTCTGGACTATGACTTCGCACCAAGCCACCTCCCGGTCACCGTCGTGGACCACGATCGCCTCCGAATTACCTGCACATGCAAAGACCAAAACAACATATTTTTTCGGCACAAGTTTTTCCCAACTTGACCGACATTAGTTCACACACACGCTACATGCCTCAAATAACATCAATAAACAATATCGTCAATTATTCATCAACTAAAATATACTAGACCTGGTCACATGATATAACAATCTCCCCCTTAATGAATACATTGACAATACTTCAAGATTGCATAATGAGTAATAGGAAAATGCAAAAGCTTCAAAACAGGTCATGAAAAGAACTGAAGTTGAAAAGCTCCCCCTCGACACAAGGAGCTAAAAAACTCCCCCTCAACACAAGGGAAACAAATTTCTCTCATTTTTCTCCCCTTTGGTAATGTAATCATTAAGAGGCATCAAAGAAAGAATAATTCTAAAAAAGAGCAATGAGAGTAAAAATCAAGAAGCTTTGTAAATTATCTAAGTCACTTTTCATTTATTTAATAAAGTAACCAATCCATCTTTTTGGTAGAGCTATCAGGATCATATAAAGTCATATATCATATAACCATGTCAAAACAAGTACTTAGAATGATTAAACAATTTAAATTAATGACAAGCATTTCAACAATGACTAAACCGATTATAAAGAGCACATTGAGATATTACAATGAAAAGTTAAAGCCTAAAAACGAGGCAAACTTTAAATTTAGATGAGCTAACAGTCTCATGTAGCAACCTATTGCTCCACACTCAATTCTTAAGCATGTGGCATGCTTGTAGCATACTGCCTCCGTGTTTTATTATTTGACGCCAGCTAGTGCAAATCAATGAACGAAAACGTCATTTATTAAAGAACGGAGGGAGTACTTCTTTTCACTGATGGCATGCTTGAAAAATACTTCTTTTCATTTGAGCACTGTCTTTTTATTATATAGATACATACATACATACATATATATATATATATATATATATATATATATATGGCATGCTTGAAGCATACATATTTTCATTTGAGTATTTTTTTTATAGAGATACATATGTATGTATGGCATGCTTGAAGCATACATCTTTGCAATTGAATCTTTCTCATTATTTTTTTTTATAACATACCTGATTGAGTGAGCACAAATAGATTGCAATAAGAAACAAACGAGTCTCAGCCCAGATTTAAAATAAGACTCACAATCAAGCTAATCTTTTTTGTTGAACATCACAAAGTAATAACTATAATTAATATAGTCAAAGTATTCGGCCATATCATGCTTTAGTTCAAAAGTAGCAAATTAATTATAACCAATCATGATCAAAGCTACACAGCACATGAGTAAATATGATAATGAAAGCTTTATAACTCATTTGATTTCAATGGCTTGAACTTGATGAATTGTTTGACAACTATAATAAACAAAGCTTCTGAAGTTTTAAACAACAAGCTCCCCCTCAGAATAAACCCATAGGATGCAACACACCCAACTCACTTCGCAAAAGAGCAAACCGAGCAGAATCAAGCGGTTTTATAAAAAAGAGAGCAATATATAATTCAAACTCAACAAGATGTAGAGCAACATCACCCTTTCCACATGGTCTCTCAGATAGTGAAATCTCTTAAAAGCCATCAAAGAAAGTGAAGAACCATCAAGTGTTCTAATCAAGCAATGACGTAAAAAACTGGAACCAAATCAAGCTCATGTTCTCCAACCTCGTCAGCTGTTCTTACATCATAAGTCTCATAGTACTGGGGTTAGTAAAATAAGATATAGGAATCCAGTACTGAGATACACGATGAACAAGTGCAGCAAAACTAGAACTAGAAACATGTGTGCGTGAGCGATCAGAACACCAAAAAGAAGCATGTCTAATTGCCCCTTGAAATGCAGGCAATGATAAATAAAAATTATTTGAATTATAACCCAAACCAACACGTGAAACGGATTTAAAATCATCATAAATATTCTCTAAAAACCTAGCTTTCGCATTAGTTCCAGGAGCAACAAAAGAAGATGCACGTTTTTGTCTTAAGGCATTCAATCTTTCCTTTTTTTTCTCTTTCTTAACACGCCTAAAGCAATATTCATGCAAGTGCCGGTCTCTACCACAATAGGTGCAATGAAATTTAACATAATTAGAATTCTTTTGAGATGATGAGCTAGCACCTACAACATTAGTAGAAGAGCTTTGCACAAAATCAGTAAATTTAAACACATTTTGTTTTGGTTCAGATTTTACTTCAAATTTTTCAGGTTCAAGAAACATAACAACTGTAGGAAGATTATTCTTGGAATGCTCAACAAAATTAATTCTTAGACCATGATTTTTAACACTCACTTTTGACTTGTCTAGAATCATATTCAAATTTTTCTTCCCAAAAGAAAATCTTTCTAAAGTGTCCTTAAGATAGTCAATTTCTTTAGCTAGAGTAGGACAAGCAGTGCATGCGACAGATTCATTCACAATCATCTTAGAAGCACTAGACGGAGCCAACCTTTCTTTTTCAGCAAAATCATTAAGTTGTCTAGTTAAAGCTTCTATTTCTATGGTGAGTTTAGGTCAGTTAGAGTAAGAAGTTATCTCATGATAGAGCATATGTTGAATTGTTTCCTGAGATGAATTAAGTCTAGCTTCTAGCAATCCACAATTAGAGCAAGTTTTAATTTGAGCATTTGAAGTACTTGACTCTAAACATGTAAGAGAACTAAACTTGAGCTTTTCAATTTCATCATTTGCAAGCTTTAACTTTTCATCATAAGAATCATGTGTCAATCTTAGTTCATCAAGTTTAGCAGTTACATCCTTAAGTTGAACCAAGGTTGATGCATTAATTGTTCTAGTAGTTTCTAACTCAGAGTGTAAAACTTGACAAGACTCACAAGATTCATCATCAGGAATAGAAGCTCTAAGTCTATTAATTTCAAAAGTTAAGCTTTCAACAAGACAGCTTATTTTCTTTCGCTTTTTTAGTCTTTTTCAATTCAATAGCAAGTTTAATCAAACCATCTTCAAGCTCATCATATGATGGTCTTACCTCATCAGGATCACTGTCATCGTCGTCGTCGGTATCGTTTCTTGCCATGAAGCACATGCCCGTTAAGTCGTCGTTGTTCTTCGTCTTACCTTTAGCATCATTATTGTCATCGTCGTCGTCATCGCAACTCTTATATTCCATATCACTCAGATCAAGATGCTCGATAGTCGAAAGTAACTTTTTAGCCAATTTTTGACGAAAATTGTCACCCTTGGTGTTGTTATTCTTGGATGGACGACGACGATAATTCTTGTCTTCCGTGATCACCTTCCCTTTGAGCTTGGGACAATCCACCTTAATGTGATCTGGCTCATCACACTCAAAGCACCTGATCAAACTTGATACACCACATCGCTTCTTCATTCTTACGTTGTTGAGTGCCTTGTATGCCCGTGAGGAGATCAACATCAAATCCTCTTCAGGGAGCTGTTCGAACTATTCCTCTAAAAAAGAAGACAAAAGCAGATAAAGGAAAAGAATTCGTAAGCAAATTTACATGGGGTTAGTCACAAGTACTAAAGATGAAGATTTATTGATCAAGAGAAAAGATCATCCATGGTTAAAGTATCTAGATCGATAGTTTGATTGATAGTTGTGACAACCATCAACCACTTAGAACCTAAAGATCTCAAAATTTTAGTTACATTATCTTCATCAGTAGGAATAACATTAACACCACACAAATTACTCAATATTTTCTCAAAACGAAAAAAAAGATCATCAATAGATTCATAGGCTTCGTAGCAAAATCAAAATATTCTTTTTGATAAAGATTTTTACGTACTTTCTTAATTTTAGTGATTCCTTCATGATAATCGTAAAGAGTCTTTCATATTAAGTTGGCAGAATTAATATGAGCTACACAATCAAATTCTTTGCGAGAGATCCCTTGAAACAGCAAGTTACGAGCTTGAGCATTTAAATCAACACCGGTCTTATTTAGATTAGTAATAGTATCAGGAACCTCATAAGGTCTAGAAACTTTATTCCAAACATCACTACCTTGAACCTCAATATAAGCTTGCATACGACACTTCCAAAAAGCAAAATCAGTACCATCTAGCATGGGGAGACGATTCACATACCTCTCTGACGCCATAGCAACCTCACTCTGATACCACTTGTAGGATCGTATAGCGACAATCAGAGGAGGGTGAATGATTGTAAGAGATTTTGCGCACCAGAACAATCAATAGTTGGTAATAGATAAATCACCAAACACCTCCAGTAGATTTTCTGGATTAACTCACGACTGAGACAGCAGTACCAGATATCGATTGACACCAACAACCAAATATCCGGTCACTCACGGACGCCGACGTGCAGGTGTACGACGCGCCGCTCATTAGTTGCCACAACACACGCGCGGATCGTCGATCATGCACAACCTTCGCATGCAAAGGACAATGCAATTCAAGCAACAAGGCCAATCAACCACGGCAGCTAGCACATCATGTAATGCAAAAGCATCTTCTCACGTAATGCAAAAGCACTAACTCCTTGATTAACACAGCCAGCAAAAGCTTGTCACACCTATGGCTTGATGATGCAACAGGAAACATCAATCATATCATCTCATGCCGCCCCTACTTCTTACATTGTAATATCCCGTTTGTCGTTAGTAGATGCAATAAAAAATTAGAGAGGGAATTAAGATAATTAAAAGAGAAAAATTAGAAATTGAGAGAGGAATGGGCCACACAGCCCATAGTCAAGTGGAGGAAAAACAAGCTTAGTGGCCCATGGCCCATGAGGAAACCAGAAACCAACTAAAGAAGGATGGGGAACCCTAGGGTGCTACAGTACCGCCGCCACCACTGTAGCAACCCCTCTCCTCCATGGTGGTGCCCCTCTCCTCCGACGCCTCTTCATTGTGGTGGCTGGCCAAGAAAAAAGGAAGAAGAAGGAAGAAGGGAGAAGGGAAGAAGAGAGGGAAGGGGAAGGTTCGCGGGCTGCATCGTGGTCTACAGCGGTTCGTCAAGGGTAACCCCGGTTTGCCCCCGAATAGATGCATATTTGATTGTTGTAGCAATGTCGGTATTTCTGTCTCCTCAGGACAGATCGCGTTAGACAAACGTTTTGATGTAGTTAAGTGTGGATTCAGGCTTGGGCTTCTCCTAGAGAGTTGTAGAGGACGTCAATAGCTTTCGATGAAGTGCTAGATCGTATTATTTGGACCTTTGTAGCAAAAGTTATGAATTTATTAGTGTGACTGTTCTGCGAATCTGTCAGTATTTTGACAGGTTTTAGTAATATGACTTGAGCGATCAGTTAAAGGGAGAATTAGAGGATCTCAGTATAACGCAGGTTGTAAATAATTGTCGTAGCTTTCAGGGAAGCCCAAGAACATGAAATTTGGACAAACGAGCTGAAAGTTATGATTATTTTAGTGTACTGTCGAGAGAACTTGACGTGAAATCGATGTTTTGTAAATCAGTATAAAAGGGATATTAGATGGCCGAATCAGGAAGGACCACCAACTAGGTTTAGTTGGGGAACCTTTAAATGAAGTCCAAGAACACCTGATTTGGACTCATCTACTAAGAGACACGAATTTTAGAACACGACTATTTCCAGAGGGGGCAGATCAGTATTTAGAAAAATTGGAGTTGGGATTGCGTTACAAGCTTTTGCTAGTTCGTGTTGCTTATATAGTTTATTTGGTCCAATACTGTTGTCTTAGTAAGCCTTTAAAATGAATTTTAGGTGGGGGACTGGTCCCGGGTGCAGCGCCGTCTTCACATCCTCCGTTCTCACACGGTTAAGGCAAGTGCTTGTTTGTTGATTTTGTGAATAAATGTGATATCTATGGTTGCTTGAGTGTTATGGATGTTGATGACCATGACTTTATTTGGTGTTGTGAATATATATATCATGCATGGATGTTGGAGTGTATGGATGCTTATGATATGAATGATAGAAGTATGAATGAGTTGAATTCATATGTGATGTTGCTGAAGAGGTATGACTATGATGATTCATGATTTGTGCATATTCATCATGTTGACAAAATGAAGACTTGGTCACATGGTGACCAAGTATTTGTTGAGATCCCCGCCATGTACATGACGGGCTTGAGGTCCCCACACTTGTGGAGTGTGGGCTTGAGGTCTCCTTTACTTGCAGAGTATTGGGCAATTGGTCCCTGGGCTTGCGAGCACAGGCATGGTATGCGGCGACGGTCGCATATCTCGCATTACCAGTGAAAGGCGACAAAGAGTGAAAGAGAAAAGTTGCATTGCATAACTGCATTCATACATTGTGAGACATGTTTTCGAGTAAAGCTTGGAAATGGAATGTTGATGTTGTAGATGTGAATTTAATGTTTCATTATTGGTACTTGCTGAGTCTTTAGACTCACCTTTGCTTTTGTTGTGTTTTTAGGTACTTTTTGCAAAAAACGGCATGCATGGGAGGGAGTAGACATGAATTGGATTCACACACTGCCATCCACTTTTATAGTTTATAAACTTCTAGATCGTACCTTAAAAAATGAGCAAACTGCTTAAGGATTGATTATGATTATGTTTCAAGCTTTGGATTAAGTGTAATAATGTTGAGTAGTAACTTTTGGATATCTTTGAATAGGCTAGATGCTTACATGTTTTGAATGTCTATTAATGATTCTGAGTGTTGGTTTATTTATACATGTTTTATTCAAATGCTGGAACCTCTTAGTAGTAAACCATACAGAGGAGGATCTGCCGGAATCTGATAGAATGTTTTGGCTTAGATTTGTTAATTGGGTAGCATTCCAGGCTCATGTGGGCTGGGGTGTTACATAGATATTCACACACAGCACATGTGCAGTCGTCGCTCGCATGCATGAACATGAACAAAAACGTGGCTATCAACTGCAGCCGCCGCAAGCCCTTTATTTTTTCTTTTGTGTCTACAGATCACGCTTAAAAGCGCCGGCCCTAATCCCTCTATCTCTGTGCAGCAACCGCAGCCTATATATATATATATACATACATACATATATATATATATATATATATATATATATATATATATATATATATATACATATATATATATATATAGCAGTCCTAGGACCCACACATAAAACCTTCTAGCGTCAGCACCTAATCACCCACGTACGACCCACTTAAATTCTAGGGCCCAATACGTGGGCTCTTACACTAGATTACAAAACCAATTTTGACACTCCAAAATTGTCACGTGTCGTAACCTCCTTACCACACCTCTGTAGCTCTAATATGCATTATCCATCTTTGATCTCCACGCGCCTCAACTCGAGCTCGACCGTCTCCTCCAGCATCCTCGACCCTCTGGACCATGTTTTCGCACCAAGCCACCTCCCGATCACCGCCGTGGACCACGATCGCCTCCGAGTTACCTGCACATACAAACACCAAAACAACATATTTTTCCGACACATGTTCTTCCCAACTTGACCGACATTAGTTCACACACACGCCACGTGCCTCAAATAACATCAATAAGCAATATCGTCAATTATTCATCAACTAAAATATACTAGACCTGGCCACATGGTCTAACACAGATCTTGGTAGCTAGGAGCCCAACTATAAATGGGTGATGCAGATTGAATAAATGCAGTGATTAATTGGATAGTTTGGCAAATGGCAAGTGAAACTCAAATTGATTTTTTTTGAAGTGAAGAAATGTACTATTAAGAAACTGGGCCCGGCCAGGAGTCCTAGCCCATGTGGGCACCTCATCCACCAGTAGCTTATATATAGGAGGGGGGACCCTCGACCATTGTACAGATTCATTATTGAAAGAGCAATAAAGAGAAGCCTGCAGTCTCCTCACATCTCTATGTCAATCTCTTATTTCGTTCTTGTATTCTTGCATCGTTCTTACGGTTCTGATTTTGTCTACGAGGTAATCGCTTGGACTGGACTTGCTAGCGATGGTTCCTCAACACGTTATCAGCACGATCGACTCTCCTCGCATCGAAAAGGTAACCGTCGATGAACGACACTCGTAGATTAAATCATTTTTCTAGGTAACCGCCGATGAACGACACTTGCTAGCGATTGTTGCTTTAGACGGTTTCCACGGTGCAATCGCCTAATCCACCACAAGCAGACTTGAAGTCACCAGCCAAGCCGATCGGTGGGTTGCATGAAAGAGTAGATGATGATTGTACCGTAGGTTGTAGATGCAATAGCATGAAAGGCACCATGTGCAAGGCACCGCCTGCAAGCGGCTATCACTACCTCCGCGATACGTTACCGGTTGGCATAGTCCGCTATCACGTATCGCCACGGAGGCAACGACAGAGCCACGCCGCTAGCATGCGACAAGCATGCACTGTCAGCATGAAGCCGCGCCTCCGTTGCAATCTTGTACTACATTACATTGCATCGCATACATGAATAGTAACATAAAAAATGGGACAGCCGACGGCCCTGTAGAGCCACGCCGTCGCCGGTTTTGGAGTCGCTCCTGGCCACCTGAAGATGGAACCGCCGCGTGCGCACGCCGCACGAGGCCGACAACCGCCAGCGCGCCGACCGCTGCTTGCGCCGTGGCGCCGCCACCCAAAGCGCTTCGCCCCACACCCACCTCCGCAGATGGCTTCCGGCCTGCGCCGCGCTCGCAATGCCTTCCAACTACACGCGCCGCTGCCTACAGCGACCTCCGTGATGAGGACATCCCTAACTTGGATACAACTGCGCCTACACACACAGCTGATCCACAACAAATGTTACAAAGATCAATTACTCGAGCTCGTGCTCACCAACTTAATCACCAGGTGAATTCATTCATAGGTTTATATATTACTGAGAATAGATCGCTACCTAATGCAAGTGATTTAATTATGCTTAGGAACATGGGAAAGGACCAAGGAGAGGTATGTGGATTCATGGACAAGCATAGGAGGCATAATGGAGATCATCACGTCACTTTGGGTCAGAGCCAAGCAAGAATTCGAGTTAGGCTCGTTCTGGATTCGAGTTCGGACTTCTGCGATAGCACTAAGTTCAAACGGTCGTAACATCTTCATACGGACTCCGTTTGGGACGTTCTTGGACTTCATTGAAAGCTTATCAAGTCTAGTTTCTAATGGATCCAACCTCAGCTTCAAATGCCAACTGAGCCGATCACAATAAATAAAACAATCTATGTCTGTTTTTTTTGTCCGAGTCAAAAAGGGTGCTGCGCCACCTCCTCTTGGGCCCATGGGCCTTGTAACCCTAGGGGCGTTCTCCACTTCTCTAGCCGCTACCCCTGGTCGTCTTCCCATATAGGAGCCGCCGTTCCCCTGGCTAGAACTCGAATTTCGTTGAGTTTAGGTTTAGCCATTGTGCAAACTTCTGTTCTTCAGTTGTGTCGGACGACCACCTGTCAAGACAGCCTTCGGGATCCCACCTTTGATTTTCAATACCATCTACGCTACATTCTTATTCGTAATATCAGATTACCTATATTTTATTCTTGCTAGTTCTTCGATTGCTCGCAGGAATTGAACCTCGTGTTCAGGTTGATCGCGCTTCTAGCACGGTCAATAACATCTCGGAGTTGGTTCAACGATTGCTAAGGCGCAAGCGTCGTCGTACGGTTGTAGTCGGATCGCAAGAGTCACCTCCACCAAAATCGATAGCTATCAATCTCATCGAAAGATCGGGCACCCCGCCTCCATCAAGTGGTATCAGAGCCAGGTTGCTCGGTGAGAATTTACTATTTTTCGTAGTTAGGTTCCTTAATTCTGAAATTCCAGAAAAAACCAAAAAATTATAGGATTAGATCACCTATCTGTCCAAGACCAATTGCGCCATTGCATCTTTCTTTTCAGTGCATTGCATTGTTGAACTTTCGATTGCATCGTCGTGTCTTTTGCTGGTCTTAGTGTCTAGTTCCTTCAGAGTTTCGAGTTCTACTCATGTTTGATCACACCGTTGCGTTTCGGTTCAATCTACCGCTTATCTCCATCGTTGCCAGTCCTTTCCGCGCCGGTAGAGTTGTCGCTTTGTCTTTCGCCCACCGCCACGACCACCGAGCCGTGAGCCGCGACCACCACCATTGCCACCATACCTTGTCGCGTCCTCACCGCGGGCTACCATCCTCCCGCCACCGCCACACCAAGGGAAACCTTAACCAAGAACAAAAGTTCGTTTCGGTTTTTGACAGAGAAGAAAAAGAAAAAAAGAGAGAAAAAAAGAAAAGAAAAGAAAAGAAAAAAAGAGGTTGTTTTCGTGCTGCTAGAAGGAAACATAAGATTCATCTGACTTCGGCAACGCGATAAAAAATCAAAGTTTAGAGAGAGAGAAAGAGAGAGAGAGTTTGTGACCGATATACCTCCCTAGGCCTGGAAGAGGACTTTGAAGAGTTTTGGGTGAGGTGCACATTTGCCAAAAAAAAAAAGAGAGCGAAAAAAGAGGAGCAAAAAAAAAAGAGCGAAAAAAGTTTCTCGAATTTGCTCAAAATTGTGAGCCCTTTGTAAGTGATTCTAAGGTTCCCGTGAAGATGACATCCTTTTTCAATCTTCGCCACATCGTGCTTTTGTTTGTGTTCTAGGCTCGCGTCTCTAGTACGGTCTAGCCTAGGACCAGCACTAACCGGCGTTGAACGATTTTTCACTTGCATTCTCTCGATTTGATAGTTGCTAATCCATTGCTACCATACTTGAGCCTTCCGGCTACACCTTTTCTACAACCGCATGCAGTGGACTTCACCGCAATCGCTCCATCCAATCTTCGAGATACATTGACACCCGGTTGCCGATCACCCTGTTTGCTTGGTAAGAATTGGTAAAAATTCAATAGAAGGTTTGAGTGTGAGCGATTTTTAAACCACCACATCCTAGTAGTTGCTAGGGACATATACTTGTGATCTGCTAACAATGGCATGTTCTGCGGAGCATTTAGATGAGGATATAACATCTCATACTCCTCATACAAAGGGAATCGTACAACATTTCCGGTGCCTCATGAACCTTCGTACGAAGGGTCTTGAGGAAGATGTCAGGGTCATGAATGAGCGAATTGTTCAGCTTGAGGGCGCCCAAATTGAGACAAACGCCACGCTCGCCGTGATGGAGAGAGCGCAAGGCGTCACTAACACTTCTTTGGCAGGTATTGTGGTGCGCCTTGACGAGATGGCCCATGCATCCACTATTGTTCCCCCTGCTGCCCCGGTGGTAGAGGGACAAGATGAATTCGACTATGTGACTGATACCGAGGCCAATGATATGGGTAGCAATAACAACGATCGAGCTCATCGACAATTGTGTTTTAACCGACAAGGTATGCGACGAGACCCCCACGACGTGAGGTACATGACCACGATGATTATTTTGCTAAGGTTAAATTTACTATACCCTCTTTTAATGGTAAATATGATCCTAATGGTTATCTTAATTGGAAACTAGTTGTTGATCAAAAATTTGCTTGCCATGAAGTTCCTGAGATTAGACGAGTTAGAGCTGCTACTAGAGAATTTACCGATTTCGCTTCTATTTGGTGGAAAGAACATTGTCGTTAACATCCCAATAACATACCTAACACTTGGGAGGCTTTAAAATTGCTTATGCGGCATCGATTTGTTCCCTCATATTATGCTCGTGATTTGTTAAATAAATTACAACGCTTACAACAAGGTACAAAGTCTGTGGAAGACTACTATCAAGAATTACAAATTGGTATGTTGCGTTGTGGTTTAGATGAGAATGAGGAGGCATCAATGGCTAGGTTTTTGGGAGGGTTGAATCAAGAAATTCAAGATATCCTTGATTATAAAGATTACAACTCCATTACTAGATTGTTTCATCTTGCTTACAAAGCTGAACGTGAAGTGCAGGGACGCCAGACGAGGACTCGATCTAACTCTTCTGCAGGTATTCGTAGGTTAGATGATATGCTTGATGAATTGAGTGGCTCTGTTGTTTTCTCTAAGGTTGATTTGCATAGTGGATATCATCAAATTCGCATGAAATTAGGCGATGAATGGAAAACCGCATTTAAAACTAAGTTCGGGTTATATGAGTGGTTAGTAATGCCTTTTGAATTAACTAATGCACCTAGTACCTTCATGAGACTAATGAACGAGGTTTTATGTGCTTTCATTGGTTTATTTGTGGTGGTTTATTTTGATGACATATTGATATACAACAAATCCTTAGAAGAACATCTTGACCATTTACGTGCTGTTTTTAATGCTTTACGTGATGCACATTTATCTGGTAACCTTAAGAAGTGCACCGTTTGCACCGATCGAGTCGCATTTCTTGGCTATGTTGTTACTCCACAGGGAATTGAAGTTGATCAAGCCAAGATTGAAGCAATACAGAGTTGGCCGACTCCTAACACGGTCACACAAGTACGAAGCTTTTTAGGACTTGTTGGATTCTATCGCCGCTTCGTGAAGGATTTCAGCACCATCGCTGCACCATTGAATGAGCTCACCAAGAAGGGCGTGCCATTTGTTTGGAGCGCCGCACAGGAGAACGCTTTCACCATATTAAAAGATAAGTTAACACATGCACTACTACTCCAACTCCCTGACTTTAATAAGACTTTTGAACTAGAATGTGATGCCAGCGGAATAGGTTTAGGTGGTGTATTGCTACAAGAAGGTAAACCTATAGCATACTTTAGTGCGAAATTGAGTGGGCCTAGTTTGAACTATTCTACTTATGATAAGGAATTATATACACTATTTCGAACTTTAGAAACTTGGCAACATTATTTATGGGCCAAAGAATTTGTTATACATTCTGATCATGAATCTTTAAAGCATATTCGAAGTCAAAGTAAATTGAACCGTAGACATGCAAAGGGATTGAATTTATTGAGTCTTTTCCTTATGTCATAAAACACACGAAGGGAAAGGAGAATGTTATTGTTGATGCTTTGTCTAGGAGATATACCATACTTTCACAACTTGACTTCAAATTTTTTTGGATTGGAGACTATTAAAGAGTAATATGTGCATGATGTTGATTTTACAGATATATTGTTCAATTGTAAAGAAGGGAAAATGTGGAACAAATTTATCATTAATGACGGGTTTGTGTTTAGAGCTAACAAGCTATGCATTCCAGCTAGCTCCGTTCGTTTGTTGTTGTTACAGGAAGCGTATGGAGGCGGGCTGATGGAACACTTTGGCGTGAAGAAAACGGAGGATATACTTGCTGATCATTTCTTTTGGCCAAAGATGAGACGGGACGTCGAGTGCTACGTTGCTCGCTGTACTACATGTCAAAGAGCTAAGTCACGACTTAATCCCCATGGTTTATACATGCCTCTACTAGTTCCCAGCGTTCCGTGGGAAGATATTTCGATGGACCTTGTTTTAGGATTGCCTAGAACAAAGAAGGGGAGCGATAGTATATTCATGGTTGTTGACAGATTTCTAAGATGGCTCACTTTATACCATGTTATAAGAGCAATGACGCTGCCAATATTGCTGATTTATTTTTTCGTGAAGTTGTTCAATTGTATGGTGTGCCTAATACTATAGTTTCAGATCGTGATGCTAAATTTCTTAGCTATTTTTGGAGAACTTTATAGGCTAAATTGGGGACTAAGCTGCTATTTTCTACTACTTGTCATCCCCAAACTGATGGACAAACTGAAGTTGTGAATATAACTTTATCTAAAATGCTTAGGGTTGTGTTGAAAAAGAATTTAAAAATGTGGGAAGAATACTTGCCTCATATTGAGTTTGCTTATAATCATTCATTGCATTCTACTACAAAGATGTGCCCTTTTGAAGTTGTTTATGGTTTTGTGCCTCGTGTTCCTATTGATTTAATGCTTATTCCATCTTCGGATAAATTGAATTTTGATGCTAAACAACGTACTAAATTGATTTTAAAAATACATGAGACAACTAAGGAGAATATAGAGCGCATGAATGCTAAATAAAAACTTGCTGGTAGTCAGGGGAGAAAACATTTAACTTTTGAACCAGGAGATCTTGTTTGGTTGCACTTGAGAAAAGATAGGTTCCCTGAATTGAGAAAGTCAAAATTGATACCTCGAGCTGATGGTCCTTTCAAAGTGTTAGAAAAGGTTAATGATAATGCAAACAAACTTGACCTGCCCGCAGATTTCGGGGTTAGTCCCACATTTAAAATTGCAGATTTGAAGCCATACTTGGGAGCAGAGGATGAGCTTGAGTCGATGACGACTCAAATGTAAGAAGGGGAGGATGATGAGGACATCCCTAACTTGGATACAACCGCGCCTATACACACGGCTGATCCACAACAAATATTACAAGGACCAATTACTCGAGCTCGTGCTCGTCAACTTAATCACCAGGTGAATTCGTTCATAGGTTTATATATTACTGAGAATAGATCGCTACCTAATTCAAGTGATTTAATTGTGCTTAGGAACATGGAAAAGGACTAAGCAGAGGTATGTGGAGTCATGGACAAGCATAGGAGGCATAATGGAGGTCATCACGTCATTTTGGGTCCGAGCCAAGCAAGAGTTCGAGTTGGGCTCGTTCTGGATTCGAGTTCGGACTACTGCGACAGCACTAAGTTCAAACGGTCGTAACTTCTTCATACGGACTCCGTTTGGGACGTTCTTGGACTTCATTGAAATCTTATCAAGTCTACTTTTTAATGGATCCAACCTCAGCTTCAAATTCCAACCGAGCCGGCCACAATAAATAAAACAATCCACGTCTATTTTTTTTCTCCGAGTCAAAAAGGGTGCTGCGCCACCTCCTCTTGGGCCTATGGGCCTTGTAACCCTAGGGGCGTGCATCTACTTCCTTGGCCGCCATCCCTGGTCGTCTTCCCATATAGGAGCCGCCGTTCCCTTGGCTAGAACTTGGATTTCGTTGAGTTTAGGTTTAGCTATTGTGCAAACTTCTGTTCTTCAGTTGTGTCGGACGACCACCTGTCAAGACAGCCTTCGGGATCCCACCTTTGATCTTCAATACCATCTACGCTACATTCTTATTCGCAATATCAGATTGCCTATATTTTATTCTTGCTAGTTCTTGATTGCTTGCGAAATTGAACCTCGTGTTGAGTTGATCGCGTTTAGCACGGTCAATAACATCTCGGAGTTGGTTCAACGATTGCTAAGGCGCAAGCGTCGTCGTACGGTTGTAGTTGGATCACGAGAGTCACCTCCACCAAAATCGATAGCTATCAATCTCATCGAAAGATCGGGCACCCGCCTCCATCACTCGCCCCGTGAGCCGCGCCCGCGATGACCTCGACCCGCGCCGCGCCGCGCAGTGGCTTTGCCTCGCGCCGCCGCCGCTGGCGCGCGCGCCTCCGCGCCGCCGCCGCCGCGCCGCGTGACCCTCCTCCGCCAACGTGCCCCAAACCCCCGCAAGAAGCGCCACCGCCGAACCTTGAACAGGAGTAGGGGAACCCTACCCCTTGAAACCTCTTGAAACGGCAAGGTGGGCCGCCCCCCCATGGGTCGGACACATATGGGCCAAAGCATGAAACGGCCCAAAGAAAAGGAAAAAAACGCAAAAGAGAGAAAAAAGGGAAGTTTGCAAAAAGGCCCTCTGGGATTATGAAAATCGCAAGGATTTTGCGCGGGTGAGGAAATTTTTGCAGAAAGGACCTCAAAAAATATGAAAATTGCGCGTAAATTCTCTCAGAACTAAGATTTCGCATTTTAACCCCTGGAAATTGCAGATTTCGTCGAAAAATTATTTTCCAGCAGAAAAGGGCCTCGAGAATCCAAATTTTTTGCATATTTTGAACTTTTGAAGCATGTTTATTCTTGTTATTATTATTTCTATACAATGTATTTGCTGTATTTACTGTTTTTGATTACCTGTAATTGTTTATATTACTTTTAATCATTGAAAATAGCAGTAAAACTTGAAAAATACGTAGAAAAATACGAGAACATTATGAGAATTCCTGCAACCATATTATGCACATTACCAGCAGTAATCTTATGGACCGCTTGCATGAATATGCATATGACTGGAATTACGAACCGGGAGTTCGAGGAACTGGCCCAGCATGGCCAGAACTATTTGACTTGGGCATCAGATGTCGAGATCGTACTTGGAGCCAAGAAGCTCCGTGCTGCTATTAGACTCGGCGCCTCGCAGGACGCCGTTCCAACTACTGAAGCGAATGATCAGGCACTTCATTTCCTTAGACACCATCTTTGTCTAACTCTCAAAAATGAGTATATGGCAGAGAAGAGCGCACTAGCTTTATGGACCGCCCTAAATAAGCGGTTCGAGAAACTGAAATACACCATCCTACCTCGGGCAGAGCAGGAATGGACTCGACTACGTTTTGCTGACTACAAGACCGTGGGGGAGTACAACTCTGCTTTGCACGAAATTTGTACAAATCTTCAGGTAAAGTAATCATAGATGCGGAGAAGATTGAGAAAACTCTCTCTACCTTTCACCCAAATGCGGTGCAATCCGCACGCAACTACCGTCAGGATGTCTACCAGGAATACGCCGAACTGATAGACATTATGCAAGTTGCGAAAGCTCAAGATGAGATTCTCAGAAAGAACTACATCTCAGAGCCATCTAGTAGCAAAGTTGGCCACGAAGTCAACGCTAGCAGTTACAAGGTGAGAAAGCCTCACTCAAAGCAAAGAGGCAAGAAGGGTAAGGTCATGAGTCACAAGACCAAGCAGAATGCTCAAGCCAAGAAAGGCGAACAAAAGAAGTGCGATGAGAAGCCTATGGTCAGCAGAACCAAAGCTGCTACAAATGTGGTACTTAGGGACATTGGTCACGTGTCTGCCGTGAACCGCAACACGTGATTGATGCTTTCAAAGCTAAGAAGAAGGGCAAATGACAGCATGAGGCGCACCTCGCCATTGCATGCATAGAAGACCCACAGTCATTGGCTGCACCAATGGATGTGGACAGCCCTGCAACAGCTCCCATCACTCCTTCTTTGGACATTGCAAATTTGCGATCGTAGTTGCCAAGAAAAGAAGACGAATAGACCGATTCAAAGCTAAAGTTTCTTCATACTTCGCTGATTCGATCTAGTGCATGCATTGAACTTAGTTTTACAGTCATTTACAGTTTATGGTTGTCTTAGAACTTTGAATTATTAAGTAATCGTTGTAAGCCCTAGAAGAGCAATAGCAATAAATTCTTGTGATGAGTCCAGCAAGACTTTTTCCCGTAATAATAATAGCAAGTTTGTTCTGTTTTGAAGTATGTTATTTGTGTATGGATTGCTTTCTACTCCATGTTAATAAATACTTTATATATCAGAACGCGTGTGGCACCTTATGGAGGAAGTGTGCTTAGCAGATAGTGGCACAACAAATACCATATTGAGAGAGACAAAAAATTTCCAGTCGATCAGCAAGAATGCTGGCACCCTTACAACAATCGCTGGTAGTGATACTTGTATAATAGGCTCAGGAAGCGCCACAATTATACTCCTGATGGGCACGGCACTGATCATTAAAGAAGCCTTGTTGTACCCGAAATCGACTAGGACTCTCTTAAGTTTTAAAGATATTCGCGCTAACGGTCTCCATGTAGAGACCGAAGAAGAGTATGGTAAGGAATACGTACTCATTACAAAGCGTGAAGAAAATAAAAAGGGGTATTAGAACGACTTCCTTCATATGAATCTGGGCTATACTACACTCATATTAGGGCACCTGCAGCCTATACTGTCCTGAAAACATCTTTTAGAAGCTCTGAACTTTTATGTCTCTAGCATGATAGATTAGGCCACCCCGGTATTAGGATGATGAAAAATATAATTAACAATTCTCAGGGACATAATATCAATGTAAAGAATTTTTCGAATTCAGAAGATTTTGTGTGCCCTGCATGTGCCACTGGGAAATTAATTACTAGACCTTCACCTCTGAAAGTGAAGGATGAAATCCCTGCATTCCAGGACCGAATCCAGGGAGATATTTGCGGTCCTATGCAGCCCCTGTCAGGGCCATTTAGGTACTTTATGGTGCTCATCGATGCTTCCTCAAAATGATCGCATGTATATTTGTTATCTACGAGAAACCACGCTTTTGCAAAGCTAATCTCGTAGATAATCAAAATAAAGAATAATTTCCCTGATCATCATGTGAAGTCCATCAGAATAGACAACGCCGGAGAATGTACTTCAAAGGCATTTGATTATTATTGTATGGCAATGGGAATTATCGTTGAGCATTCGGTACCACATGTCCACACCCAGAATGGACTAGTAGAGACATTGATCAAAAGAATTAAATTCATTGCCCGACCGCTTTTACAGAATTGTAATTTACCAACTACGTGTTGGGGACACGCAGTCCTACATGCAACAACTCTCATCAATTTTAGACCGTCGGCATACAACATCCATTCTCCTATGCAACTAGCGCAAGGGTCAACACCAAAAATCTCTCATCTCCGAAGGTTTGGTTGCAAGGTTTATGTACCTATACTACCACCGCAGCAGACTGCAATGGGCCCTCTCCGAAAGTCTGAGATATACGTTGGTTATGAGACAGCATCCATAATCAGGTATCTAGACTCGATAACTGGAGATTTGCATACAGTCCGTTTCGATGATAGCATATTTGACGAGGATAGTTTCCCGTCATTAGGGGGAGGAAATCAACCTCTTGATGAAAAATATCGAAAAATAATGTGGCAAGTCACGGGAATCCATACACATGACCCACGCACTAGTGAAGCAGATAAAGAAGTCCAGAAGATAATTGATTTGCAAGCATTAGCGAATCAACTGCCTGACCACTTTAGTGATTTGAAGAGCGTGACCAAGTTGCATGTGCTTGCACGCAATACACTGGAGAAGGTTGAAATACCAAAGAAAATAGAAGGTATCCCTAATCCCGTCCAAAGGTCTCAGAATAAAAGGACGAGAACTCTGGTCCCTCGAATTCCAAGTAACCGGGCACGCCTGGTGAAAACGGATAAGAAGGACTTGTCACAGCCGATCACTGAAGTTCTCCAGAAGCAGAAGGGGAGCCAGTTGAGACCTGGCACTGGTATGGAACCGTCAGCAAAAGGCATACCAGATTTGAATATTCCCACGGAGGGAGACATCAGCATGGATGTGTGCGCACACATCGGAGCTGAAAAGCTAAAGGGACTTGCCCCCGCAATTGGAAGCAGCGGTGAGCAAGTAGAAGCATTAGCAGAACCGACCCATGAAGAAATAGCTATAAATTATGTGACCACGGGAGAATCTATGAATAGAACAACAGCCAATGTCGACATCTTTTTTGCAAATAAAATTGCCACAATCATCGATCTTGTAACACCCTGGCTATTCGGAAGCCAAGATGTCACCTAAAACATCTAACATACATCCATAATGCAGAAGAATTTGAACTAAGTATTTCAACTAAAGACAGCATTAAATTAAACAGGACATGGTGAAGGTATCATTCCTTCACCTTCTAAGTTATTTAATACTGATCATCAATAAAGAAGGTTCACACGCAGTAATAAATCAACATCCATGTGGAGAAGGTATCCTTCCTTCACCAATTATAATTTAATTATTACAGTTCATCATTAACGAATGTAAGATAGAACTAAATTTAATCTTGAACATGAATAGGATGATGTGAGCAGGTAGTGCGTGTCTACTCCTCCCAAGTGAGCCAACATCGGGGTTACCTAAAATAAACAAACAACGCAAGAGTGAGTCCATGACTCACAAGTGCGATGAAAGAAAAAGAACACATATACAAACAGGACATCACCATTTAAGAATGCGAACCTTGCATCGAGTGAACACTTATGAAAACATGAAATGAATGAATGTAATCAAGGATGGATCGCACACATGCATATCTGGTATAGTGGTGACACACCCGTCGGTGTTCACTTAAGCCCGCACCTTAACAAAAGTGCGGGATCCAAGTCCTATATGAAGAACGTTTCATATAGGTGTCCAAAGCTGCCCATACTGGAATTGATGGGTCTTACGTGCCCATCTTTGGAATTGATGGGTCTTTCAATCCACTCCGTGGACGGACATGACAATGTCCAAATTTGCCCACATTGGAATGGTGGGACTTACAATCCACTCCCGTGGACATAACATGAATAAAAGGATGCATGATATGAACATGAACAGTGATAATACCATCTCTCGTTATATACTCCACATAATGAAAGAACATAACCAATTCGCATCTCGGGTAACACAATATGTCACACTATATTCACGAAAACATTCACAATCACAAGACTCAAAGCAACAAAGTACTTGCCTTCGGCGTTGCGTGCGTTAGCGAGCAACGATGGCGCTCCCAAACCCGTAGCCTCGTGGCCTAAACAATTAAATAACGAAATAAGAACAACATAGAATCCAACCCGAATTAATAGTCTACAATACCCCTTGAACTCCCAAGGAATCGCCATAAAACCTAATCTGAAAAACAGGCTGCAACCCAAAAGCGTGTCGGGACAGCAGCACGAAAATGACAGTAGTTAATGACGTGGGACTCGAAATGAGATGAGTCCAGATCCTACCTCATCTTAACGAACATATCTATAACATTCAAGTTGATGAGATTTCCCAATTCGGCCAATAAACTTCTCTAATAAAGAAAACAAAACAGCAGCACAGCTTCTGTCTGAACAAACAGGACAGCAATACTAAAACAACCATAACTTTTAATCTACAACTCCGAATTGAGCGTTCTTTAACAATCTGAAAAGGTTATGAAATTACCTACAATAAACTAGTTGGCACGACATTCAAATTTTGCCTTTAACAAAAAGTGGCACACAGGTCAAAACTAAAGATAGAAACTGACATACAATCTGGACAGACTGATCTACAATCTGGACAGTCACAAAGAAAAGTGCATAACTTTTGATCTATAAATCCAAATGAGGTGTTCTTTATCAATCCTGAAAGCTAGTGATATCACCTTCAAAATTTGTTATGGGCAAGACCTCTGAATCACCCTCTAACTAGGCCATATATCAACCTAAACAGAGACTGCTAATTCTCGTCAGGATTCTGGACAGCAGATATTAAATCTATCATAACTTTTGACTCGAAAGTCGGAATTAGGTGATCTTGGCGGCCACCGAAAGCTAAGAACAAGACCTACATATCTCTAGGAGATGAGAAACTCAGATTCGGCCTCTAACATCACGAAAAAGTCCACGCAACAATCTGGACAGAATCAATTTCTACCCGCAGCAAATCGATATAATCAAAATTGAACCAAAACACATCTACCACTAATCAAACGATGAGGATCGGCACTCGTTACCCTTGTAGCAATCAGGACGTAGGTGGGAGAACCTTGGAGAAGATGATCTTCCTCCTC
The DNA here is from genome assembly GCA_036346255.1 of Ampelocalamus luodianensis. Classification (NCBI taxonomy): domain Eukaryota; kingdom Viridiplantae; phylum Streptophyta; class Magnoliopsida; order Poales; family Poaceae; genus Ampelocalamus; species Ampelocalamus luodianensis. The sequence continues at coordinate 152,985 of JAYEVH010000353.1, forward strand.
CTTTCTCCTTCTCCTTCTTCTCCTTCCACCATGGCGGCGGCACCTGGAGACTTCTTCCTCATCTTGGTAGAGCAGCACGGAGGGGGCTGCTACAGATCACAGCGTGCTACAATGGCGCGGTACTGTAGCAGAGGGTAGGGTTTTGGGAAGGAGACCCCTTCTTGACTCCACTACAAGGCGGCCCACTTGGCTAGGACACCTTGGGCTAAAAGTCGAAGGTCCAATCCTCTCTCAAATCCTGAATTTTCTTTCAATTTTCCTCTAAACTTTAATGCATTCAAATTTGAATAAATTTCTCTTCCGAATAATATGTTCTCTCTATTTGATATTCGAGGTATTACATTCTACCTCCCTTAATGAATTCGACCTCGAATTCTAACCGTCTAAATAAACGAAAGAATAATTGCCACGAAAGAAACATCTATTAACATATGCCCGAGCAAACATGTACGGATACAACTCGCATGCGAGACTCCAAGTCCCAAATGACCTATCTCTCGATGACAAGACCACAAGACATTGACGTAAACTACATCGACCTAACACTCAATCCGACATTGCCAAGTACACTCATGGAAGAGATTCAAAGGTAAGATCCTACTCGATGGTCAATGACGTTAACGAATATTCAAACTCTAGTTCTCACGGTACTCACTCGGCACCAAACATGCTAAATGTAGTACACCACATATGGACCGAGACGGTCCTTGCGATACGCCAACTTCCGAATTCCGTAGCTAACGAAAACAACCCAAAGTACCTTGGCTAACCTTCCAATTGATATCTGAACCACACAACATGCACATAGAACACGAACTCTTGTTCCACCTCTCAATTGAACTCTTCACTAAAATAAGGATCACCTCCTTTAACGAAAAACACACAGAGCTCTCTTTAAGCAAACTCTTTTACCGACAAAACCCATCTGAAAAGAAAGATTCACATCGCATCTATGCGTTACTACTTCAAGACTAAAGAGTCAAACACGTAAATCGGAATTTCATCACGAAAAACCTTTCCACGCCCAAATGGCGGTTTGCGAATAAACGTCACGAAATCCAAAGGAGAAATCACTTGAATGCCCAAAAAATCATTTATTCCGTCTGAACTGGAAAGAATCACACATATCAACATAAATGTCGAGCTCAACTTGCGAAAGACATCTCACAAACACATAGCTCAAACAAGAATCAAGAAAACGTGTCTCTACTTTAGGAAGCATCAATTTCTGGTTTCTCTTTCAGAATAAAACTTCTCTCAAACTTTGGAATTCCAATTCATCGCATAACACCTAACTCATCTCTCTTAACTTGGCATTCTCAACGCTATGCTCAAGTCGAAATACATCATCCACACCTCGGTATAGAGGCTCTATCGACTACACTGAAACTTTCTCTCAACAACTCCTCTACCGATGCAAATTAATTTGACAGATGACTTCAATGCATCTCAAAATAGATATCACATGCAATCACATCACCTCAATGTTTTAAGAATAAACAACTCGAAATTCCCAAGACACACATTCATATACTTCCTCAAAGGGTTCTATCAATGACCATCCCATTGTTCTGAATCCACCCTTATTCTACTTTCTCTACACATAATCATTGGGAGACTCAAGGTCCTAGCAAAAGAATGTGAAGCCCAAAATTAAACTCCAAGACTCCTACCATGAACTTCTCATATAGAAGATAGGGAAGCCTCAAATTAAATCCCTAAAATTCTCACAATCCAAACATACTCGCGCATTGACATCAACACAAAAATATTTCTTGATCCAATTATCTTTATCAAGATTCTAATTCTTAGAGAGTTACTTACTACGTCCAAGTCATTCATGGCAATAATCCAACAATCTCGGCTATCTCTTTAATCTCTTTAACGATCGGATCACTTTGCTAATATTACTCCCATTACAACACCATCATATTTCATCTACACAACCATAAGGTACTCAACCGCGACACTCTAATACATTGATCAAGATTTTCATACTTTGGATAATTCTATGTTCCATTGAAATGAACAAAGAACTTGGACTACGTCTCGCTATAGATTCTACTAGTTGTAACCATTCAATCAGTTTAACCTCCAAAGGCAACCTTCTAATGAGATAAACTCCTCTTAAATAACTATATTACGAAATTATTTCATCCTCCAATGCTCATCGAATAATTTCCAACCCAAAGTTTCACAACTACAATCATTAAACACCTCAAAAGACTCGGTGAAACGAATAGATTGATTCTTTCTCAAAAGGAAGAGCGAATGAAATCAATTTTCTTCAACTAGGAAAACATGTGCCACCCATGATGAACAAAGGATCAAGAAAAAATAGTCACTTAGGCAAAGTACTCGGAAAACATAAGGAAAATCAATAGTCGAGGGCTCAAGCCCTATTGAAAGCAAATACCAAACCACAAATGAGAAGAAGGTAATGCCCTTTGAAAATTTGATAAACTCTTATGGAACAAATGCATAAGGTTTAAGCACACCCAAATAAGCGCAAGTGGCGAAACGCGACTTAAATCTCAAATACTTTACTTCCTCCTTCCTTTAACCAGAAAGTTATTTTACAGTGATTACTACATCACTTTGCCGCTTAAACAAGATAAGCTCTTAAGACCAAATCATAAGAACCACTTAAGAACCAATAAAATCTTTCAACCCGTCTCTTTGCAAAAGCAGACAAAGTTACCACATAACTCATGAGGTCCAAAGATAACAAACGCAAAACTCAAACACTTTCACTAAAGCGAAGATCATGCAAATGATTTTTTCGTTGAACATTATCATCACAACCACAATCGACAATCACACTAATCAACGAAATAATATGCTATTGGCGAGAATCATCAAATCTCTTAACACTCCATGAACTTTTGAAAAGAATCACAATGAACTACTTCATCATGTCTCTAAAATCTAAATAAGGTTACATATACTTGATCTAGGAAAACCTAGTGCAAAACCTTATAATTGAAACAAACTCTTTCAACAAGATGATAATAGAACATGACAATCTCACCAATGTACACCAACGAAATCTACGATTAGCTTTCATCCATTTAACTCTTAGTGACACTCGATGCCAAGATAGTACACACTAAATGCTCTCTAGCCACGGATGGCACAAACATGATCCTACCTCTGTTTGCAACCTCAACAACGATTAAGAGGATATAATCAACATTCTAACTTATGATCAGCAATTAGAATAAAATGTCCTTAACTTCATAATATAGGACACATAAGTCAAGGTTTCACAGGCGATACATCATCGTTCATCTAGTCATTTAAACATGTTTCAATAATTTTTAGCATGGCAAGAATCAAGTAAAGCTATCATTTAAATAAGATCATCAAGATCCAAATAGAAGACAAATTCAAGATTAATATTTATCAAGACAACATTCGAACACATCCTTAACTTAACCATCACTAGCGGTTAGAATAAGCGAAGAGGACCTAGATTTCAACTTATCTCACAAATTTATCGATTATCCGATCGTAAAGATCAACCCGATACATCCACATTTTTTCCACAATTCTTAACAACAATAGCTTCTTGAACAAATATGAACAACCTCTTATCTAAAACTCATCTGTACCAAATACAACGACATTTCACTTTAAGCAATTCACTTCACGGATACTAGTTAAGAATAGACTGTTTGCACAAAGCTAATAACCCAAATCGATAACTCATACCATAATAATTAATTCATTTAATTAACACCTGCATTACTTAAGCATGTCAAGACATCACTTAAAGATTTTAACCTAATCTTTCGGAAAAGAGGCATTACATTCCAACACTGGAACTAATCCAAAAGAAATACATAAAGTCAAAGCTTTCACATGTTAAAGAATTTGCAAGAAAACTTCAGTACCGAATACTCAATAATAAATGATTCACATTCTCCAATAAGAAGGCGAACTCCCAAGAAAAGATAAGTTTTTTTGCCGATATCCAACGATCCCAAGAACAACTTTAGACCAAAGATCGGGAGAACAAGTAGTCGACTTATGGAACCAAGAAAGTCCAATGAGAACTGATCGGAAGAAATGTAAAACACTAACTCAAGAAAACTTCATCAAACGCAACTATTACTGTGGATCGCCACATACGGAACCAAGGAAGAGAATAATATTTTCTAAAGAATCTCACCCTCAACACTCCACTATGGTATTCGGGTAGATACTACTCTATTCTCGCTACCACAAATCTTTGGTGCAATCGACAAAGTCCAGGCCACAACCACGGCCTCCACTTCTTAACCTCCATCATCGACATGTTTAAACAATATAATCAATTATGATTATACATGATCATATCATGACAATCATAGAATAGATTCATAGATATGGAATATCATAACATATCATAGATTAACAACAAGAAAGATAATACAAAAGCAATTCAACAATTGCTCAACGAATGAAACATAACAATAGAAATACGAAACAATGGATTTCCCAACCCCACCTATTGTGCGAGTGTGTCAATTTAATATTCAATTACCACGGACCTAAAGCCCGCTCGATACCAATGTAGCACCTGGCTATTCGAAGCCAAGATGTCACCTAAAACATCTAACATACATCCATAATGCGAAGAATTTGAACTAAGTATTTCAACTAAAGACAACATTAAATTAAACAGACATGGTGAAGGTATCATTCCTTCACCTTCTAAGTTATTTATCACGATCATCAATAAAGAAGGTTCACACGCAGTAATAAATCAACATCCATGTGGAGAAGGTATCCTTCCTTCACCAATTATAATTTAATTATTACAGTTCATCATTAACGAATGTAAGATAGAACTAAATTTAATCTTGAACATGAATAGGATGATGTGAGCGAGTAGTGCGTGTCTACTCCCTCCCAAGTGAGCCAACATCGGGGTTACCTAAAATAAACAAACAACGCAAGAGTGAGTCCATGACTCAGCAAGTCTGATGAAAGAAAAGAACACATATACAAACAGACATCACCATTTAAGAATACGAACCTTGCATCGAGTGAACACTTATGAAAACATGAAATGAATGAATGTAATCAAGGATGGACTGCACACATGCATATCTGGTATAGTGAGTGACACACCCGTCGGTGTTCACTTAAGCCCGCACCTTAACAAAAGTGCGGGGATCCAAGTCCTATATGAAGAACGTTTCATATAGGTGTCCAAAGCTGCCCATCTTGGAATTGATGGGTCTTACGTGCCCATACTGGAATTGATGGGTCTTTCAATCCACTCCGTGGGCCGGACATGACAATGTCCAAATTTGCCCACATTGGAATGGTGGGACTTACAATCCACTCCCGTGGACATAACATGAATAAAAGGATGCATGATATGAACATGAACAGTGATAATACCATCTCTCAAGATATACTCCACATAATGAAAGAACATAACCAATTCCGCATCTCGGGTAACACAATATGTCACACTATATTCACGAAACATTCACAATCACAAACACTCAAAGCAACAAAGTACTTGCCTTCCGCGTTGCGGCGCGTTAGCAGAGCAACGATGGCGCTCCCAAACCCGTAGCCTCGTGGCCTAAACAATTAAATAACGAAATAAGAACAACATAGAATCCAACCCGATTAATAGTCTACAATACCCCCTTGAACTCCCAAGGAATCGCCATAAAACCTAATCTGAAAAACAGGCTGCAACCCAAAACGTGTCGGGACAGCAGCACGAAAATGACAGTAGTTAATGACGTGGGACTCGAAATGAGATGAGTCCAGATCCTACCTCATCTTAACGAACATATCTATAACATTCAAGTTGATGAGATTTCCAATTCGGCCAATAAACTTCTCTAATAAAGAAAACAAAACAGCAGCACAGCTTCTGTCTGAACAAACAGGACAGCAATACTAAAACAACCATAACTTTTAATCTACAACTCCGAATTGAGCGTTCTTTAACAATCTGAAAAGGTTATGAAATTACCTACAATAAACTAGTTGGCACGACATTCAAATTTTGCCTTTAACAAAAAGTGGCACACGGGTCAAAACTAAAGATAGAAACGACATACAATCTGGACAGACTGATCTACAATCTGGACAGTCACAAAGAAAAGTGCATAACTTTTGATCTATAAATCCAAATGAGGTGTTCTTTATCAATCCTGAAAGCTAGTGATATCACCTTCAAAATTTGTTATGGGCAAGACCTCTGAATCACCCTCTAACTAGGCCATATATCAACCTAAACAGAGACTGCTAATTCTCGTCAGGATTCTGGACAGCAGATATTAAATCTATCATAACTTTTGACTCGAAAGTCGGAATTAGGTGATCTTGGCGGCCACCGAAAGCTAAGAACAAGACCTACATATCTCTAGGAGATGAGAAACTCAGATTCGGCCTCTAACATCACGAAAAAGTCCACGCAACAATCTGGACAGAATCGAATTTCTACCCGCAGCAAATCGATATAATCAAAATTGAACCAAAACACATCTACCACTAATCAAACGATGAGGATCGGCACTCGTTACCCTTGTAGCAATCAGGACGTAGGTGGGAGAACCTTGGAGAAGATGATCTTCCTCCTCCTTTCTCCTTCTCCCTTCTTCTCCTTCCACCATGGCGGCGGCACCTGAGACTTCTTCCTCATCTTGGTAGAGCAGCACGGAGGGGGCTGCTACAGTCACAGCGTGCTACAGTGCGGCGGTATGCTGTAGCAGAGGGTAGGTTTTGGGAAGGAGACCCCTTCTTGACTCCACTACAAGGCGGCCCACTTGGCTAGGACACCTTGGGCTAAAAGCCAAGGTCCAATCCTCTCTCAAATCCTGAATTTTCTTTCAATTTTCCTCTAAACTTTAATGCATTCAAATTTGAATAAATTTCTCTTCCGAATAATATGTTCTCTCTATTTGATATTCGAGGTATTACAGATCTTGATCCCGAGCCTGCATCGCTCGCTGAATGCAAAAAAGATTAGATTGGAAAAATGCAATAGAAGCAGAATTAATATCTCTGAATAAAAGAGAGGTGTTTGGGCCTGTAAGCCGCACACCTCCCCATGTGCACCCTGTAGGGCATAAATGGGTATTTGTTCGAAAGAGAAATGAAAACAATGAAGTTGTGAGATATAAAGTAAGGCTTGTTGCATAATGTTTCACTCAAAGACCAGGAGTCGATTATGAAGAAACCTATTCCCCGGTTATGGGAGGAACTACCTTTAGATACTTAATCTTAATGGCAGTGAATCTGAATTTGAAAATGAAATTGATGGATGTGGTAACTGCATACCTTTATGGGAACTTGGATTCGGAAATTTATATGAAGGTACCTAAAGGTATCCCTGTCCCGAACCAAGACAGAGCAGATAGAAACCTATAGAGTGTGCAACTCAGAAATTCACTGTATGGACTGAAGCAATCAGGCAGGATGTGGTATAATCGTTTAAGCGACTTTCTCTCCAAGAAAGGCTACATGAACAATGAGGATTGTCCCTGTGTATTTATACGATGATCCCAGGATGGATTCTGTATAATCTCAGTATATGTAGATAATCTCGATATCATTGGGACCTTAGAACATATTGAAAAAGCAAGCTCTTACCTGGAGTTGGAGTTCGTAATGAAAGATTTGGGTAAAACCAAATATTGCCTAGGCTTGCAGCTTGACTATACCCCTGAAGGGATTTTAGTACATCAGTCAACCTACACTCAGAAGGTGTTGAAAAGGTTCGATTTTGAAAAGGCATATCCTTCGAAAGTGCCAATGATCGGGAGATCCTTGCAACAAGACAAGGACCCGTTCAGACCTAGAGAAGAGGGAGAGGAAGTCTTGGGACCAGAATTCCCATACTTGAGCGCAGTTGGAGCTCTCATGTATTTAGCAAACTGCACTAAACCGGACATTGCATTTGCAGTGAACCTACAAGCAAGATATAGTGCAAAACCTACCAAAAGGCATTGGCAGGGAATAAAGGACGTCTTCCGATACCTCTAAGGAAGTAAAGATCTTGGTCATTCTCTGAAAGAACCAAGACACGACAATGATCGCTATGCAGATCTGGGTACATCGACCACATACTGACTAAGTTGCAAACAGACTATGTCTTCCTGTATGGTGGAACTACAATTTCATAAAAATCATCTAAGCAAAGCATTGTATCAACTTCGACGAACAACTCAGAAATAATAGCACTGTACGAGACTGCACGTGAATGCTCTTGGCTTTGGCGGATGATTCACCACATCTAGCAGTCATGTGGATTGAATACCGCACAAACCCCCACTATTATCTATGAAGATAATGCAGGTTGTGTTGCACACATGCAGATGGGTTATGTGAAGAGTTCTCTCACAAAGCATATCAACCTCAAGTTTTTCTATGCTCATAAAATGCAAAAGATGGACGAAATTAAAGTGTTGCATACTAAGTGATGTGAAAATCTTGCAGATTTATTCACTAAGTCACTTCCAGCATCTAGCTTTGAAAGGTGTATACGTGGAATTGGAATGGTGAGACTTAGAGAAGTGTAGAATTCAGAGGGAGAACCTTCACAAACTCATTACTAAAGCTTGATCACGAAGATCGAGTACCCATAGAGTAAATCCTGATGATTAAATGAAATTGGGTGGATTGTACTCTTTTTCCCTTGATGAGTTTTCTCGAAGTTTCTCGGTTAAGGTTTTTAATGAGGCAATTCGTGCATCATAGCAGAATATGATTCATGTACTCTTTCTCGAAATTTTTTTCACTGAGTTTTTATAGAGTTTTGACGAGGCATGGACATGAAGAATGAGAGCCTAAGGGGGAGTATTAAGAAACTGGGCCCGGCCAGGAGTCCTAGCTCATGTGGGCACCTCATTCATTATTGAAAGAGCAATAAAGAAAAGTCTGTAGTCCTCTCACATCTCTATGTCAATCTCTTGTTTTATTCTTATATTCTTGCATCATTTTTACGGTTCTGATTTTGTCTACGAGGTAATCGCTCAGACTAAATTTGCCAACGACGATTTCTCGACACGTACAATTATATATCCTCTTACTTACAAGAGGCAAGTCACCGTGTGGCTTTACCAACACATCCACCGTTACGGTCCATCCATCTCTGCGGATGTTCCCCACTTGCTCCTATCTTCTTCCTCACGCTCCTCCCTTCTCTGTCCCAACCCGTGCACGAGCAGGCCGAGGCCATGCCAAGCCGCTCCTCGTCAGCCGTCGCAGCTAGTTCCCTGCCACCGTTCGTCAAATCACCGCCGCGGTGACCATCAGCTTGACACCTTTTGTGCATCTACAACTTTGACATCTTTTATCTACCGGAGTACTCGTGATCAAACATCCAAGAATCAGTAAAAGCTAGCATGCCTTGTATTTTTGCGGACAATGTTCTTCTAGAATGTCGTTGTCAATCTGCGGCCATTCAGCACTTCCACGTATGCAGAGGTTCGCTTCCCTCCGATTTGTTCACCATAAACTAATAGGGACTTCTCAGGTTGGAAAGCTCATTCGGAATCGAGGTCTTACCCGCATATGTTCGGCCATGAGGTTCCATGAATGGTGTGAAATGACGACGGAAGCTTTCAGAAGAGGGAGGAAGAAGAAAGGCTTAGTTAATTGGTGGTGGGATCGTCAAATGATAAACGTTGGATCAGGATGGACGGCTCACATTTGAGAACTGCACGCTGTGAGCCTGTGGCTGCCCTTCGTTACGTCAGACGAGCTGGGTCCACAATTACAAGGTCATGAATTAGATGACCTAATCCATCAGTGGTAACTGGTGAATGCTATTCAGGAAGCACCGAAGCACTTTGTAGAGCTATTCAGGAACATGCATGGATCTTGAAGCCAAATAATGCCTACTGTCTGGTTTAATACTTTTTGGTCTGAAAGATACAATTTAGTCTGAAAGGAACAGTTTATAAACAAAGAGCAAAAGCTTATCTGCTTGTTACTCCGTGCAGGTTCAGAGAGGAAACACACCGCAGTGCAAGGGAGGGCACTAGTGACTTCAATATCTGCATTTCAAAAGGGCCAAACAGAGCTGCTGTTAGAAATATGCGCAACATTTTGATTCCAGATTTTAGTATGAGGTAAATATCACAAATAACTAGTGATGCATAAAGTAATACTAACAGCAGGTAATGTCTTGTACTTCGAAATATACGCAATAATAGATTATAACAGAGTTGATTGGTCGCACAAATGAACAGAGTTGATTGATCGCACAAATGACTTACAGTCAGGCGTGATAAAGAATGCATAGGAAGCAGCACATGTTTGATGCAATGCAGAACATAGATGAAGCAGCAAAGCAAGTGGTTGCGCAGATGCACTGTCCAAAAACTTTATTGCTGCTCCCGTGCAGGTACTTCAGTGGCAACGGCTCAGAGATAGCCGCTCTCCATCCTCCCCGGTGTGCACCAAGATGAAACGCTGGTGAGGTTCGATCGCTCAACACTCAGCACAATCCAACCAGAGGAAGTAGACGATGTAGAGAGGAATGAAGGAATTCAGTGTGTTCTGAACCTAGACATCTTCAGGTCCTTTTAAGGATGCACACCGTTACTCTCTAGTAACGGACGTCAATAACAAAAATTAAATTGAGTTATTCCAGGCATTTGAAATTGCATTCAGGCAAAATTAAGAGAGTTAATTGCATGATTCAACAAAATAAAAGTTGGATTTTATGTGCAGGGAACATCTCTACTGCGTGTCACAAGTCACAGTCAGCGATTTTCATGTGAAAATCCATGAATCTGTATAGCGCATGCGTCGCGTGTGTTTAGCTATAGTCCTTCTTATACCATCCCATGTCATATGTCACATGCTTTAAGTGATGGCAAGGACTCCATCTTTTATATTGCTCTCCTCCCACTTGCCCAAGAAATGTGCTACTAAACCATGCCATGCTTTGGAATTACGAATGAATGTTCCTCTAGATAATGGGCCCAATTCTAACAATCCCCCACCACTTTTGAAGCATGCAACAAGAACGATAATAAGAATTACTGATGAAATGTTGTTGACATACCAATCTTTTGGTATCAGTCCCATCTGAGTTGAACTTGCACCTTGATTAGCAAGATTAATCTTCTCACAATGGATGAATGGACTACGCCTCGAATTCATAGCTTTTTGTGATCAGACTTCACTTGAAATCTCAACTAATACTAGGCGGCCAATGAACCACACCTAAATGAAGCGTTATATGGTCATGCTCCCTTATCTTCTCATGAGCTTTCTAGAGAATGCCCAGTTCTCGTGAACTACGACCTCACAACTAGGCTTAAGTAGGTGTATTCATTTTAGGTATTATGTTGGCCAATACATTTTCTCTTTCATTTGGATACTGTAATATATTAAGGCTTTAAGCCAACCTTCCATATAGTTGAGAGTAACTTAGCTATTAGGACATTAGTGCAATTAACAATATGTACTCTCTTGTTACAACATCAACTTGTTTTTCCATTACGAGTCACGGTATCTCCAATCAAGAAGTTATGTGTTACCATTGTGGTGTAACTCAAATGGGCCTCATACCCATGTCCATAGATGCAACAAAAATCACCTTCTGTGCTAGCCCCTTTATGAAAGGATCTGCTAGATTTTTCTCACTGCGTATATAGTTCACAGCAATTACTCCAGAGTTTCTCAATTTTCTAACAGATTTAAGCCTATGCTTCATATGTCTTAAGGACTTCATGTTATCCTTGTTACCCATAACCTTAGTCAACTCTGTTTGGTTATCGTAGTACATTAGGATTGCCGGTATTAGTTTCTCCACTAATAGCAAGTCCAACAGTAGCTCTCTAGCCATTCAGCCTCAACAGTGGCTGTGTCTAATGCTACAAGTTTAGCTTTCATGGTTGGCCTCATCAATATCGTATGTTTGCAAGACCTCCATGAAACTGTAGCACCAGCTAAGGTAAAGACATAACCACTTGTAGCTTTGATCTCATCCGCATTAGAGAGCCAATTTGAAACACTATGTCCTTCTATTATAGATTGATAACTAGTATAGTTATTTTCATATGAGATTGTGCCTCTCAAGTAGTGTAACACTCTCTCAAGTGCTTCCTAATGATAATCCCCTAGGTTAGAAGTAAATCTACTCAATTTGTTTACAACAAATGAAATGTCAGGCCTTGTGGCACCAAATAGATACATAAGGAACCAAATAATTTATGAATATCTCAATTGATCTTCTGTCATCCTTTATTTTTTCGAAGCTTAACACTAGCATCATAAGGTGTTTGGAAAATTTTGCAGTTCTCAAAGCCGAACCGACTCAATATTTTCTTAGTATAATGGTATTGGTTTAGAGTGATTCTATCCTCATTCTTTATCAATTTAATATTCAGAATAACATTTGCCTCTCCCAAGTCTTTCATATCAAAGCATCGAGATAAGAAAGATTTGGCATCGTCAATTACGACAGTGTTTGTCCTTAATATAAGTATATAAACACAAAATTACTCCTTGACCCCACCATAACGAAAATATGTAAACTTATCTACCTCATTCACAGCAAAACCAGAAAATATCAAAGTTTTATCAAACTTCTCATGCCATTGCTTAGGTGCTTGTTTTAGGCCATACAAGTATGGATTTCTTCCTCCAACTCTCCATTAAGGAAAGTTGTCTTTACATCTATTTGATGGATGTGTAAACCATGGAAAGCAGCTAATGCAATGAGCACTCTAATGGTGGTTAGTCTGGCAACATGAGAATAAGTAGCAAAATAATCATCTTCTTTCTAGGTATAACCTTTGGCTATAAGTATTGCCTTGTACTTATCAACAGTACCATAGGCCTTATTTTTTTTTTAAAAGATCAACTTACATCCAATAGGTTTGCACTTGGTAGGACTATGAGTGATCTCCCAAGTCCCATTAGTCATGTTGGAATCCATCTCGCTATGGACCGCCTCTTTTCAATACTCAGATCGTAATGCATAAGCCTCTAAAGAGTTTTGGCACATCATCCACAAGGTATACAATAAAATGATCGCCAAAGGTTTCTCACTTTGTCACTTGCTCCTATGAGAAGCCTCTTCGACTAATGTAACATTCCAATTTTTGGCTTTCAAAATCCCTTTTGAGTTGTTTAGCCTTTGGAAAATTTCACAAATTTTACTTGATTTTAAAAATCTTAATTTGGAATTTTAGAATTATAAATGATTTAATGTAAATAATCCAAACATAATCCAAACATAAATTAATTACAAAACTATTTTATTTGGGTTCCTTGTGCTTGAAAATATTATATATATATTTTTTGGAATTTTTCCAAGTTCATTTCCTATTTTTGTTTGCCTTTTCTATTTTCTCTCGGTATTTTCTAAAAGAAAAACTAATTTAAAATGTCGAAGGCTTTTGGTAAACCCAATTCCTAACCCATTCCTATTCCTCTCTCTCTATCCAACCCCGCCACCATTGACCATTCTCCATTGCCCCGCGCTATCGCTATCGCTTGTGGGCCCACTGTCGAGCCATCATCGCCGTGTCCGAGCCGAACTCCCCTTTGCTTCACAGTGTCGTCGCCATATCCGTTTAGGACTCCGCCTCTCTAGGCTATTTAAAGCCCCGTCGCCCCTTGTTTTCTACAACCCGCCTCTCGACGCACTAGAAAACCCTAGTCAATGCCTCGAGGTCATCGCCTAGTCATTGGAAATGTGGGAAGAAGCCGAGCACCACCGAAACCTTCATCGTTGTCTTCCACCACCATCGGTGAGCCCTAGCCGTTGTGGTCGCCACTACCGAGTTTGTGTCCTCGAGATCTATTCCGCACTCACCTCAATTTCAACGGAACGTCATCGTAGCTCATCGTTGTTGAAGCCCGTAGAGCTGCCACCGCTTAAACCTCACCGCCGGTCGACTTTGTTGTCCCCTTGCATCCTATTACGTACCTCTGCTTGCTCCGTCGTGGCCGCTATTGCCGTCGACCATCGATTCCTGAGCCGCCACCGCCGTCGAGCTGACATGGCTGCCAAGTGTCGCTGCTTGTGTGCCATGTCATCGCCACCTCAACCTTGTGCTTGCATGTCCACCGCGTCAGTGCTAAGTTAGCCACTACCTATGCCACGCTCAAATTGAAACCCACGTGGACTTGGTCCATGGTGAACCAAGCCACTATTGTGTGGACCCAAATGTAAGAGCCCTAGTCCACCGTAGACCATGAATCGAGCTTGTCAACCCGGTCCATAGACCATGGGTCCCATCTGTCAGTGGCTCATTTAATTTTTTGGCAATTATTTTAATTTCTAGAAATTAATTTTCTAGTGAGTCCTACTTGTTATTTTCTCTCTCCTTTTTCTTATTCCCCGAGTTTCTCGGCCGATCAACTTCTAAGAGCTCATTCTTCCTCATACAAACTCCGATTGAGCCTGTTCAAGTTTCTAAATTCATTTTAAAATCGAGTTCTAAATTTTAGTATTTTTAATATAATTTTTTGAGTTTCTTTTCTCTTTGTTATTTATTTATCTGTGTTTCTTCTCTTTCGTTGCGTTAGACGTCGGTACTTCAGGAGCATTCGAGGAAGGGGGATTTGCTCAAGATCAAGACCAAGGTCAAGAGCAAGAGTTGTACCAAGGCAAGTTGTGCTTTGATCATGTTGCACCCAATTTTACAAAATTACTTTGATATAAATTATTGTATGGCTAATTCAATTATCAAATAGTTTATTATTTTGGGATTACTTATGCAACCCGCTTGCCTATGCCACCCTTGTGAATTGTATTGCCATAATCATTTATCACCCTAGCTTGGTTAAACTTTTAGTTGGTATTATCATAACACCAACGTGGGTTGGTTAGATATGATTAGTGTGCTTAGCCTTGCAATGGGTCATTGATATCATTTTGAAATATTAATCTCATACTTGACTAAGTGATCATGGAACATCTTTGTGAAAATCCGTGTGTTGTATGTTGTCACCTGTTCATGGCATGTGGTGGGAGTGGAAAGGATTTGTGATATGGTGGGCTTTGTGCTTGGGAAATGTAAATCTTGGTGACTTAGTGTAGTTTGACAGTCTCGCCTTGGTCAATGAAGGACTTAACTTTGTGTATAATTCAACTGAGCCATATTGTACTACCACAAGCCTAGTATGGGACATGCTTAGCTTAGTAAGTTATGAAGTCTCGACATTGATGTAATACCCTAAAATATATTCGAAAGGATTAGTCGGGAGAAATTAATTGAATCGGGAGAGAGTAATTGAATCGGGAGAAGGGTTCTTTTAGAAAATCACCAAATCAGGAAAAGAGAGGGGGTTTTCCGCATTTAGTGGGAAACCTGGGCTTGGGCCTAGGCCCATGTTGGGCTGGCTGGCCATAGGGGGGGAGGCGCCACCCCCTCCCCCAAACCCTAGTCGCCCCCATCTTTTCCCACCTCCCCCCCTTTGTGGCTGCCTCCTCTCCCCTTCCCTCTCTCTCCCCCTCACGTCCCTGCCTCCTTGGAGCCGCCCCTTCCTCCCTGGTGGCTGCTCCCCGCTGTGGTGCCTCCCCATCTCGCCTACAAAGCTTCCCCGCTACCGGTTTTCGCGAAGATTCGAGGAGGACAGCAGATTGCTTCGGGCAAAGGAGGGGAGGAGGAGGAAGATCATCTTCTCCAAGGTTCTCCCGCCTACTTCTTGGTTGCTACAAGGGTAACGAATGCCGATCCTCATTGTTTGATTAGTGGTAGATGTGTTTTGGTTCAAATCTGATTAGATCGTATTGCTGCGAGTAGAAAGTTAATTCTGTCCAGAATGTTGTGTGGTCTGTTTCGTGACATTAAAGGCCGAATTAGGAGTTTTGATCTCCTAGAGTTATGTAGATAATGTTCTTAGCTTTCAGTGGCCACCAAGAACACCCAAATCCGATTAACGGTCTGAAAGTTATGAATTTTTTTAGTATCGCTGTCCTGCTGATCTGTCAGCATCTGGACAGTCTGAAGAAAACTGGATAAATCTGTTAGTTAAAGGGAAAATCAGGGGATCTCAATATAACGCAAAATGTAGGTAATTTCCCTACCTTTTCAGAGAGGTAAAGAACGCAAGATTTGGACTTGCGTAGCAAAAGTTATGGTGGTTTTAGTGTATTGTCCAGAGAAGCCGACGTGAAAATTGTTGCTCTGTAGTTTGGCTTGGTAGGGGCAGTAGTTGGCATAATCAAAAGGGCTCCCCAACTAAGTTTATTTAGGTAATATAATTACCTTTCCAGAAAGTCCAAGAACATGTTATTTGGACTCCGGAGCAGAACGTTATGTATTTTAGAAGTTGACTGTCCGCAGTGAACACCAAAGCGATCGCTAGAAATTGGAAGATTGGAAAACGCTTGGAAGTTTAGTGAGTTCAATTGTGTTGTTATTTATGATTTTGGTTCATTATGTTGGTCTTAGATTGGGGTTATCTTTATGTTCAGGTGGGAGCGTTATCCCAGGGGCAGCGCCCTCTTCGCGTCCACCGTTCTCGCACGGTTGAGGCAAGTATTCGGGTTATCGTATAATTATGCTTGTATGCTGTGACTGTTTGTGTTTGGGTCATAATAGCCATGAATAGATGTTATTGTGATGAGTTCCAAATTATCTTGGTGAATGCAAGTACTCTGATTGAAAGAATAAATATGAATGTTTGATATAGGGTTCTAGTCCTTTGATGCGTAATAACAATGCATGCTTGATAGTGTGATATGTATGTTTAAGGATGGTGAATACTTGAGTTATGATTAATTTTTATTCATGAGGGATTGTTCATGTTTGCTAGTATTATGAATATATGTGCTATTCATGGGTGCTAGAATGCTATGAATGTTAATGATGAGGAAAGCTAGAAGTATGAATAAGAAGTATGAATAAGTTTATTCATGTATGACGTTGTTGTGAATGCATTGGTATGATAGCTTAAAGATTTGTTCATGTGCATCGTGCTATCATATTGGAGGCATGGTCAAGTGGTGACTATGCATTTTTGAGGTCCCCGTCATGTAGTTGACGGGCTTGAGGTCCCCACATTCGTGGAATGTGGGCAATGAGTAAAGAGGTCCCCATCATAAAGATGATGGGCAAAGGTCCCTATACATGTGGTGTATAGGCTCTTGGTCCCTGTGCGAGAGGGCACAGGCAAGGGTACACATCGACGGATGTATACCCCGCATTACCGGTAAAATGCGAAAAGAGATAAAGTTCAAAAGGTGCATTGCATTGATCGCATTCCATGAGTATGAAAGCTATGATTAGTATAACGTTATTGTGGATCATTGATGCTATGCTTGTGTTCTTGTTTATAGCCTTGTTGATACTTGCTGAGTCTTTGGGCTCACCCTTGCTTTGACATGTTTTAGGTACATCTGGCAGGAACGACATGTATGGGAGGGAGTAGATGTTGGATGCACTCACTACCTCACGACCTTAAGGCGTTTGCCATTTAATTTCATATCAGGATTAAGTAAACTGTTTGAGAATCACTCATAGATGGTTTTGAGTAATTATGTTCATTGTGATAATGAGAATAACAAGTCTGGATTATGTTTATTCGATCATCTTGCATGCTTGTGTAACCTTGATTATGAAGATATTGATAAATGCCATGATTAATTGTTGGAACCTCGGTATTATTGACTATACAAAGGAGGTTTTACCGAAAATTTGTAATTGGTCTTAGTTTAGTTTGGTTTAATTTAATTTTAGTAGCATTCTAGGCTCAATGCTGAGCTGGGGTGTTACAGTTGGTATCAGAGCGAGCTTTAGGTCCGTGGTTAATAGGAAAATATTAAATTGACACACTATGCACAGTAGGTGGGGATTGGGAATTACATTGCTTCCGCATTATCTGTTGTTATGTTTCATTCGTTGAGTAATTGTTGAATTGCCTCTGTCTTTCTTGTTGTTAATCTATGAAATGATATATTATGATATTCTATATCTATGAATCTATTCTATGATTACCATGAGATGATCATGTATAATCATATGTGATTATAATGTTTATGCGTGTCGATAATGGTTGTTAAGAAGTGGAGACCGTGGTTGTGACGACTTTGTCAGGTTATACCACCGTTCGTGGTAGACGAATAAAGTAGTTACCCCGATTACCATAGTTGCAGGAGTTGAGCGTGAGTTGCTTTAGAAAGTTGTTTTCCTTCTTGACCTCAAATCTTGGCAAATTCTTGTTTTGTGGCGGATGATGATTTTCTCCAGGTTCGTGGGTCATGGCGGTGGTTGTGTTTCATTGATCTCTAATGGTTCTCTGAAACAATTATTGTTCTCCATTGTTGAGTTGTTTTGCTACTTGTGATCCTCGTCAAATGGCATTATGGATATTTCCATGGTTGTTCCTTCTTTCTCTTTGGCAAAGAATGACTCATTTATTCGTTTGATAGTTTGGGTAATGAGAGTTTCTGTTGCAAGTTTGTTAACATGAGAAAACTTTGGCTCTATGTATTCCTTTTGGATTATTCCGAGTGTTGAAGTTTAATGTACTCTTTTGTGTATTTTGAGTGATGAAGATTATTGGTTCTCTTTATGAAAGAAGATGTTAAACACATTAGCGACATTCCATCTTGGTTAAATCAGAGATTGTAATCAAATAACGTGATATGGTATGGGTATCAAGTTGAGTCATTGGTATGGTGCATAATTAATATTAATTAGTAACCTTGGAAGTGAAATTGATTAAGTTGATGTTGTCTTTTTCTAGTTCTTGATGAACCTGTATATATGAGTAGTGGCTGAGAGTATGTCCGTACCTATTTGGAGTCGAAAGAGATATTAAGAAGTATGAATTAGTCCGGCCATTAGAATCGTTTAGGTTGCTAAACTTGTTGGGTCTTTGGTTCCCATAGATTAATTTAAATGTGTGGAAAGGGAAACTAGAGGAAATGCTAGATCTACATATTCCTAGTATGATTAGTTATTGGAATTGTGTACACTCGGTTGAATGGATTGAATATCGGTGGATCTAGAATTTAGAGGAGGAGTTCTATGTAGTTCATCTTTATAGATTGTGCGATGAATTTGGTTGTAACGTTGTTGAGACTTTTGATCGTTAGAAGATTTCGATTTTTGAAGTTTTAGTGTATTTTTGAAATCCAAATGTGAGGAGGAACAGATTGAATATGTGTTTGTTAACATCCAAGTGATTTGGGAAGGAAAGTAGGTAGCAACTAGATTTCATAATGAAGCGATTGATAACAACAATGGTTGTCGATAATCATGTGTGTTGAAGTTTGATGAGGAGCATCGCTAAAAGTTGAGTGATATGATATAATAGGTGGTTTATGCCCACATGAATGTGAAATAATCGGATGAAATTGTGTCCTTGCTGAAAGGGTTTTGGTAGGAGCTTTTCAATTGGGTAGTAGACCCCTTCTAAACTTAAGAGGTTGATGTAGTGATGTTGTATGGTTTTGTTATACTCTCATTTTGAAGATGGGATGGAAAGGTAGTATGGAACAATTTGGTGAAACTTTAGGAGCTTTCTAATGGAATAGTTGATGATAAATGTTCGTGTTCAGAGTATATTATTCTGGATGTTAGTAAGATTATCTGCAAGAGATTGTGACTTGTGTGTGTGGTGATTGAGTTGCTTTGAGCAAAGTGACATGTTGAAAGATTTTATTGGTTCTTAAGTTGTTCCTATGATTTGGTCTTAAGAGCTTATCTTGTTTAAGCTGGCAAAGTGATGTAGTGATAACAGATAATAACCTACCTTGTTAAAGGAAGGAGTGAAGTATAAGTATTTGAGATTTAAGTCACGTTTCGCATCTTGCAGTTTATTTGAGTGTGCTTAAACCTTATGCAGTTGTTCCATAAGAGTTTATCAATTTTCAAAGGGCATTACCTTCTTCTCTTTGGTGGTTTGGTATTCGCTTTCAGTAGGGCTGGAGCCCTTGACTGTTGACTTTCCTTTATGTTTTTCGAGTACTTGGCCTAAGTGACAGTTTTCCTTGGTCTTGTGTTCACTGCGGGTGGCACATGTTTTCCATGTTGATAAAAAAAAATTGATTCCGTTCGCTCTTACTTCTGAGAAAGAATCAACCTATTTGTTTCACCTGAGTCTTTTGAGGTGTTTAATAATTGTAGTTGTGAAACTTTGGGTTGTAAGTTATTCGATGAGCATTGGATGATGAAATAATTTCGTAATATAGTTCTTTGAGAGAAGTCTATCTCAGTGGAAGTTTGTCTTATGAGGTTAAACTGATTGCATTGTTGCAGCTAGTAGAACCTATAGTGATTGTGATCCAAGATCTTTTGTTCACTTCGGGTGAAACATTAGAATTACCGAAAGTATGGAAATCTTGATCAAGTTTATAGAGTATCGCAATTTGGTAGTATTGCGAGGTTGTGAATGGTTATTCTTGATGATGTGGTTTAATGAAAGTGGGATTACAAAGTAATCGAATTGTCATGTCAATTATTGGGATAATAGAAAATGTTGAGTAATGTCAAGAGTGATTTGGCTTTAAACGAGTAACCTTCTGAGAGTTATAATCTTTATAAAGGTAAACTGTCAAGAAAATATTTTCATGATGATGTTAATGAGTGAGAATCTTTGGAATTATGGGTTTTAGGATTTAATCGAGGATTTCCCTATCTTTTATATGAAGTTAGTTGCAAGAGTCTTGGAGGTTAAATGTGGACTTTGCATTGTTATGCTAGAACTTTGAGTCGCCCAAAGATTATGTGTAGAGGAAGTAGAATAAGGGTGGATTGCGAATAGTGGGATGATCGTTGATAACACCCTTCTGATGTAGTACATGAGAGTGTGTGATGTTGTAACACCCCAGCCCAACATGAGCCTGGAATGCTACTAAACAAACTCTAATAATTCTAAACTAGACAATCTTAATAAATTTCGGCAGAACCTCCCTTGTAAAGTTAATCACACGAAGGTTCCAACACACAGATTATTCAAATATTAACTAAAACTTTCATCCAAAGACATCAAAAGATAATCAATGACATGCTAAGTATCTAACATAACTAGAGAGATATGAAGTTCCACTACTCATCATTATTACATTTAATCCATTGCATGAGACAAAACATAATAATCTTTGCATTTACTAAAATCAATCACGTTCTGAAGATCATTCATCTTTATTTAGTTCGTGTGGCATGTGTGTGACTAGCAGTCTACTTCCCCCCATGCATGTCGTTCTTGGCTCGGGTACCTAAAACAACAATAAAAGCAAGAGTGAGTCCATAGACTCAGCAAGTACATAAAGAAACTATAACATCAGCATCCACGTAAAGGAGATCAACAATAGAACACCTCATATGCAAATGCAATGCTCAAGGATCCTTTATCTTTAACTCGTGTGCATTACACCGGTAATGCAGAGTATGCAACCGTCGCCGCATACACATGCCTGTGCGCGCACGCACAGGGACCAATTGCCCGTTACTCCGCAAGTAACGGGGACCTCAAGCCCACACTCCACGAGTGTGGGGATCTCGGGCCCGTCGCATTCATGACGGGGATCTCAAGGAAACATACTTGGTCACCACATGACCAAGCCTCAATATGATCTCAATATGCACATGTTCATCATTTAATCATCATCAAATTACCACAAGACAAGTAACAACATATAACAATAGAGCATGGACATATATGACGATCCACCAATCTTAAATCAACATCAAGCCAACAATCTCACAATGCTACCACATATCGAGAAGCACACAATCATGACCAATCAAACACAACCACGAAACAATCAATGCACTTGCCTCAACCGTGCGAAGGTGGATGTCGAGGATAAAGTACTGCTCCCGGAGCCAAACCCACACCTGGACATACAATTGAGACATGCTAAGGCTACCATATAAGTCTAATAACAAAATCATAAACACAAAATGAGCACATCGTCCACTAAACGTGATCCCCAACTCTATTGCTAGCTGTCAGTTTTCTTTTCCAGAGAACAGCCCCCTTCAAAAAATCATAACTAAATGTACAGAAATCCAAATGGATTGATCTTGGACAATCTGAAAAGGTTATTGAATTCCCCTTCTAAACCTAGTTGGTGAGGTTCTCTGATTGAGTCCTTTACTAGCCCTACCAAACCAAACAACAGAGTATCAATTCTCGCGTCGGGTCTCTGGACAGCAACAATGAAATTATCATAACTTTCTCTACGTTCGTCCAAATTTCATGATCTTTAGTTTTCCTGAAAGCTGGAAGGATTATCTACATTTTTCATTATGGTGAGCCCCTCTGATTGTTCCTCTAAACACACGCTTAAGTCGAAACACTAAAACCTGTCAGACCAACCACCATTCCACAGCACAGACTCCCTAAGAAAAAACATAACTTTTGCTACAAAGGTACAAATGATGTGATTCTTGTCGGAAATGAAAGGTAACGAGATAACCTACAACTCTCTAGGAGATCCCAAGTTCTAATTCGGCACTGAACAATTTCTTATTTATTAAACAAGATGACTGCAGATTCTCGTCAGGATTCTGGACAGTAAACACTAAAAATAACATAACTTTTGACTCGAATGTCGGAATCAGATGTTCTTGGTGGCCACTGAAAGCTAAGAACATTATCCACAACTCTCTAGGAGACGAGATTCCCAGATTCTGCTTCTAAGAACACGAAAACAGCCACACAATTTTCTGGACAGAACGCGATCTAAACCCGACTCGGCTTAAAAATCAAATTCGCGACTAATCGGAAGGGGGAAAGAGACATACCCTTGAAGAACCATTGCTGGACATGTGGAACACCTACCCCAGGTCATGATCTCTCCTTTCCCCCTCTCCACTACTTCTTCTCCTTCTTCTTCTTGGCCGAGCACCACTTGGTGTATCCCTCCTTCCTTCGCGAGGCCGGGCAGCACCAAGGGTGATCCTCGCCGGCAGCGGATGGTCTCACCGGAGGAGGGAGCAAAGGTGGAGGGAGGAGGCGCAAGAGGGCAGCCAAAGGAGGAGAAGGAGGTGGCGGCCACAAGAGGGAAGAGGGGAAAGGGGTGGGGCGGCTAGGGTTTTGGGGGGAGAGTGGTGCCTCCCCCCTTTTTGGCCGGCCACCACAAGGCCTCATGGGCAGAGGCCCAAGGCCCAGGTTGTCAGGATTTTGCATAAATCCCCCCTCTCTTTTCTGTTAAAATATTTTGCTAATTGGTCATTCCCCTAATTTTTGATTATTCTTCATCAAACTTTCTTCCGAATCCATTTGGGGTATTACACGCTGACTGTTAAATTTACTAATCTCCGTTAGATTCTTCTCCCGAATCAAACTCTAATTAATCCTTCTCTTTGAATATTTGTTTTCTTCCGAATTCTATTCTGGTGTATTACAGATGTGAAATCTGATATGTTTGTCCTCAAAAGGGTTGAGGTGATATGATCGTGTGAGAGATCTAATTTGGGGATACTTTCTTAGTGCCATCTGTCAAATGAATTCTGTCAGTAAAGGAAATTGGTTAGAGAATGTTTTGGTGAGATTATTAGAGTCCCTATTCAAAGGTGTAGACAAGGTGTTTCGATTTGGTTATGGCGTTGAGATCGCCAAGTTAAGAGTAACAAGTTAGTGGGTTGTGCGATGATTGGGATTCCATAGTTTGAGGGAAATTTTGGACCTAAAAGCGAAACTGATAAATTGATGCTTCCTCAAGAAGTGAATTGATTTCCTGATTCTCGTTTGAGTTCTGTGCTGTTGACCATTGTCTTTCGTAAGTTGAGCTCGGCATTTACATTGGCGTGTGTGATTCTTTCCAGTTCAGATGGAATAAAAGAAATGTTGGATTTGGTTATTCGAGTGATTTCTCTTTTGGCGGATGTGGTGTTTATTTGCAAATTTTCTAATTTGAAGGTGGGAAGATTTTCTTGACAAATCTTCGATTTTGAACTTGACTCTTTTTAGTACCGAGTTGGTAACGCTTGGTTGCGATGATAGTCCTTCATTTTCAGTTGGGCTATGTCGGTGTAAGAGTGTGTTTAAAGCGAGTTCTGTTGTGTGTCCCTCGTTAAAGGAGGCGATCTTTCTTTGGGTGAAAAAGTCCGATTAACAGGTGGAATAAGAGTTCAGTGTTTTATGAGCTTGTTGCGTGGTTCAGTACCACTGGGGTGGGGTTGCCCCAAGGTACATTGGGTTGTTTTCGCTGGTTGGCGTGGCGCCAGGACGGTCTCGAGTCTGTGCGCGGAGTATGTAACGTCTTGTATGTTCTGGTGTGAGTGAGTACCTGGGAGATCCAGAGTTTGAGGTTTCGTTAACGCCGCCGACCGCCGAGCAAGATCTCACCTTCGAGTCTCATCCGATACATGTGCTGGAGAGGTCAGAGAGAGTGTTGAGGTATATACATGGGTATACGTTATGGTAATATGTTCACGTCGGTCTGAGCGAGAAGAGACTTGGGAGGTAGTCTCGCTTGATCGAACTTTAACCAAAGTTGTTCACGTCGGGTACATCTTGTTGGTTATTGATTTTCAGTTGCTTTTGATTTTCAGTTGGGGTTGTTGTTGTTTAGCTAGTAGATGATGTAGAATTGGTCGAATTCTTTAAGAGGTAGAATTTAATACCCTAAAATATATTCGAAAGGATTAGTCGGGAGAAATTAATTGAATCGGGAGAGAGTAATTGAATCGGGAGAAGGATTCTTTTAGAAAATCACCAAATCAGGAAAAGAGAGGGGGTTTTCCGCATTTAGTGGGCAACTTGGGCTTGGGCCTAGGCCCATGTGGGGCTGGCCGGCCATAGGGGGGGAGGCGCCACCCCCTCCCCCAAACCCTAGCCGCCCCCATCTTTTCCCACCTCCCCCCCTTTGTGGCTGCCTCCTCTCCCCTTCCCTCTCTCTCCCCCTCACGTCCCTGCCTCCTTGGAGCCGCCCCTTCCTCCCTGGTGGCTGCTCCCCGCTGTGGTGCCTCCCCATCTCGCCTACAAAGCTTCCCCGCTACCGGTTTTCGCGAAGATTCGAGGAGGACAGCAGATTGCTTCGGGCAAAGGAGGGGAGGAGGAGGAAGATCATCTTCTCCAAGGTTCTCCCGCCTACTTCTTGGTTGCTACAAGGGTAACGAATGCCGATCCTCATTGTTTGATTAGTGGTAGATGTGTTTTGGTTCAAATCTGATTAGATCGTATTGCTGCGAGTAGAAAGTTAATTCTATCCAGAATGTTGTGTGGTCTGTTTCGTGACTTTAAAGGCCGAATTAGGAGTTTTGATCTCCTAGAGTTATGTCGATAATGTTCTTAGCTTTCAGTGGCCACCAAGAACACCCAAATCCGATTAACGGTCTGAAAGTTATGAATTTTTTTAGTATCGCTGTCCTGCTGATCTGTCAGCATCTGGACAGTCTGAAGAAAACTGGATAAATCTGTCAGTTAAAGGGAAAATCAGGGGATCTCAATATAACGAAAAATGTAGGTAATTTCCATACCTTTTCAGAGAGGTAAAGAACGCAAGATTTGGACTTTCGTAGCAAAAGTTATGGTGATTTTAGTGTACTGTCCAGAGAAGCCGACGTGAAAATTGTTGCTCTGTAGTTTGGCTTGGTAGGGCCAGTAGTTGGCATAATCAAAAGGGCTCCCCAACTAAGTTTATTTAGGTAATATAATTACCTTTCCATAAAGTCCAAGAACATGTTATTTGGACTCCGGAGCAGAAAGTTATGTATTTTAGAAGTTGACTGTCCGCAGTGAACACCAAAGCGATCGCTAGAAATTGGAAGATTGGAAAACGCTTGGAAGTTTAGTGAGTTCAATTGTGTTGTTATTTATGATTTTGGTTCATTATGTTGGTCTTAGATTGGGGTTATCTTTATGTTCAGGTGGGAGCGTGATCCCAGGGGTAGCGCCCTCTTCGCGTCCACCGTTCTCGCACGGTTGAGGTAAGTATTCGGGTTATCGTATAATTATGCTTGTATGCTGTGACTGTTTGTGTTTGGGTCATAATAGCCATGAATGGATGTTATTGTGATGAGTTCCAAATTATCTTGGTGAATGCAAGTACTCTGATTGAAAGAATAAATATGAATGTTTGATATAGGGTGCTAGTCCTTTGATGCGTAATAACAATGCATGCTTGATAGTGTGATATGTATGTTTAAGGATGGTGAATACTTGAGTTATGATTAATTGTTATTCATGAGGGATTGTTCATGTTTGCTAGTATTATGAATATATGTGCTATTCATAGGTGCTAAAATGCTATGAATGTTAATGATGAGGAAAGCTAGAAGTATGAATAAGAAGTATGAATAAGTTTATTCATGTATGACGTTGTTGTGAATGCATTGGTATGATAGCTTAAAGATTTGTTCATGTGCATCGTGCTATCATATTGGAGGCATGGTCAAGTGGTGACTATGCATTTTTGAGGTCCCCGTCATGTAGTTGACGGGCTTGAGGTCCCCACATTCGTGGAATGTGGGCAATGAGTAAAGAGGTCTCCATCATAAAGATGATGGGCAAAGGTCCCTATACATGTGGTGTATAGGCTCTTGGTCCCTGTGCGAGAGGGCAGTGCAAGGTACACATCGACGGATGTATACCCCGCATTACCGGTAAAATGCGAAAAGAGATAAAGTTCAAAAGGTGCATTGCATTGATTGCATTCCATGAGTATGAAAGCTATGATTAGTATAACGTTATTTGTGGATCATTGATGCTATGCTTGTGTTCTTGTTTATAGCCTTGTTGATACTTGCTGAGTCTTTGGGCTCACCCTTGCTTTGACATGTTTTAGGTACATCTGGCAGGAACGACATGCATGGGAGGGAGTAGATGTTGGATGCACTCACTACCTCACGACCTTAAGGCGTTTGCCATTTAATTTCATATCAGGATTAAGTAAACTGTTTGAGAATCACTCATAGATGGTTTTGAGTAATTATGTTCATTGTGATAATGAGAATAGCAAGTCTGGATTATGTTTATTCGATCATCTTGCATGCTTGTGTAACCTTGATTATGAAGATATTGATAAATGCCCTGATTAATTGTTGGAACCTCGGTATTATTGACTATACAAAGGAGGTTTTGCCGAAAATTTGTAATTGGTCTTAGTTTAGTTTGGTTTAATTTAATTTTAGTAGCATTCCAGGCTCAATGCTGAGCTAGGGTGTTACAATTGACTACTTAGGAAGTAGGTTAAGCTTGGTGCCAGGGTGGAGGTGTGAACTTTTTCTCAGTGATGAGTCACATCTATGGATGGTTCGCCGTTTGTGTGTCCAACAGTGTGTGTCGGACCAACGAGCTGAGTGAAGTTTGGTGCTAGCTTTATGCACATCTAAAGGGTGAATTGTCAAGATGAAGTTTTTAAAAGATTTTGTTATGATTGGTATTAGCTGCACTGGTTATATCTTATGGGTAAAGTTGTACAACCTCTGCAAAGTGTTAATAACCTATTCGACTAGTCGTGTCCTCGGTCATAGACATGCTTGGTGATTTACCCGAAGGGCATATTTTTATAAAACCATTGTGGAAGGGAAGTTGTGTGAAAGAATTGGTTTAAGCTTTGTGAACATTGTGGAAACTTTTGATTACTAATTATTATTATTGTTGTTTTAACTTACGCTTTCAATATGTTATTCATATTCAATTGTAACTATTGCTTTTCGCAAAATAGCCATAGAAGCAACTTCCTTTGGAATAAGCCATCATCTATAATTGCATTATGTGGCACGATTTGCTAAGTACTCCATGTGCTCACTCTTGCTATAATCATCATTCAGAGCAAGGATTGGAGGAGTCAACTTTTGCTCTGGATTGGAGGTCTTGTTCCCTGTCGGCTATCTTTGGCAAATGATGGGTTCCCCTAAAGTTGCTTTTCGTTCTGCTGCTGCTATTTCTCTTTATTTCCTTAAGCTCTGCATAGCTAAATAAGTGTAAACTCGACCATAAGATCATAACCCTTATTTGTTTATCAAATTTAGCTCATTTATTCCTTTAAATCGTTTGTGTGGATTGTTGTTCATCGATGTTGCCACTGTGTGCACTAGCGTGATCCTGAACTAGTGCAGTATACACAGAGGGTCTGGATCCTCATATTCGGGTCCCGACAATAACCTAATGTCACATACCAGTGATTTTCTTATCAAATTTAGCTCGTTTATTCCTTTAAATCGTTTGTGTGGATTGATGTTCATCGATGTTGCCACTGTGTGTACTAGTGTGATCCTGGACTAGTGCAGTATACACAAAGGGTCTTGATTATCATATTTGGGTCCCGACAATAACCCCCAGGTCACATACCAGTGATTTGCAAAGTTCTTCTCATGCTTGCACTACTACAAAAGGCTAATACTGGACACCTTATTACAGACGGTTGACCAAAACCGTCTATACTACATGCAATCATAGATGGTTTTAGTTTAGAGACCGTCTGTGTTATTGGCTACGCTAAAAACCATCTGTGAAGAGGTAATATCACAGATGGTTCATATTGAAAACCGTATGTGAAGTATCATAGACGGTTCTGAACATGAACAGTCTGTGATAATTGTAGACATCACAGATGGTTTTTAATCATAACCATCTATGATAATATCGCTTCAGCTCCTAGTGAGTTTCTTCGTCGCTCGATGAGTTTCTTTGTCGCCGTTGACGCCGATGCGTCTCTTCATCGCATCAATACTATTTTGGCTCTCTGATGCATCTCTTTGTCTCATGCACTAAATTTATTTCTTGTTTTATAAAAAGTATCATCCGCCACCGAAGATGATCATCCCCACATATAACTCTACTATATATACTTCTAAAGCAGAAATGGCTTCCTCTTCTGTTTAGTTGTCACCGGCATTGATAGCCTACCTGGCCATACTGTACGAGCACCTCTCCGCCCGTACGTTGGCAGATACTGTGGAAGGACACTTTTTCAACAGTGTCCTCACTCCTCTGTCCGAGGATTTGCCAGAGTAGGTGATGGCCACCTTCTGCCGTCTTGACATCCTGTAACATCCCAATCTTGGGCTTGTGTTTCAAATGTAAGAAAATCAGTAGGAATTAAAACTTTTTCTTACATCATGTATTTCCTGTTGTGCCAAACAATTCTTGTACAAGGGATTATGGAAATACATTGTCACAACTCTAGTTGATCCAAATCTTGATATTCCAAAAAACAATCTTGTCAAAATTTATGATCATCCTCTGGAAATATTTTTCCTAAGTCTCTGTGATGGTATGTGACCCCTCCAAAAATTTCACAATTTTAGAAATTGTTTGAAAATTTTTAGAGCGATCAAACCTGTTTGACTCCCAGTCAAACATTAAAACAGAACCTTGCAGAATTTTTGGAGATTTATTCATAGTATAAAAACCTCTGAAAATTTTACACAAGGTTAATATCTGAGTTAGCAAGCTCCTGTAAAAATTTCATGATTTTTGGAGTTATTTTGCTACCTCAAATAAATCATTCGAAGTCTCTGTTCTTAATTCAAAGTCAAACTTGGTTTTACTGTTACTTGGGTTCGAGTCAGACTCGGGCTCGAGCCAATTGACTCGGTCCAGTCAACTAACCGCACCGCGCCCGTTTGAAAATGTCGCGATCGATCTCAGCCTTTGGATCTAAATCGCACGGGCCGCGCGCGTGTTAACATTCGGACCTTCCGGTTGCAAGTTTGATTGTCGACCGTTAGATTCCCATCCAACCGTTGAGATTGCCCGAACCCTTCGGACCCTCCAGTTGCATTTCTGAATCAGGGCCGTTGGATTAAGATCCAACGTCCGCGTGTTCCTCCGTTGTAAATTGAGTTTGCGACGTGGAGCAATCTGAGCCGTTCATTTCTAATCCTAAGGCTCGCAATCTCCCCGTTGTGTTTTGAACCTGGGAGGCGTGGCGCTTTCGTAGCCGTCCGATTTAGATCGTGGGGCTCTGAACCGCCCGAGCTTTTTGCGCTGGTCATCTTCAACCTCCCGCCGTGCGAAAACAGTGCAAGACATGGAGATGTCATTTCTTGCTCCCTAAAGCCACCCTAGCCGACGTTTAGGGGTATGGGAGGTACACTGAGCCAGGCCATGCCCTAATGCACGTCTTCACCTCTTTTTCCTTGTCGGCCGCACCTTGTGCTTTGTGTTTTGCCGCCCGGAAGATATGTGGTGCAAACCCTAATGCTTTCATGGCTTTATAAACACTCTCAATACCTCCTGGTATTTCTTTAGACCACCATCAGGCCCCATTCACAAAATTGGAGCTTAACACCTCAAAAATGGCAAATCGCCATTGTTGACCCGTGGAGCTCCATTGGTGTTCTTGGTGTTCCAGTGGTCCTCCTTCACGTTTCTTTGCCCTAACCTTATCTATTTACTTCCTTGAACATTTCCCCTCACTTAATTTTGGATTTGATTATCAGGAATTGTCCAATTTGGGGTTTGTTCAAATTCGGCCGAATTTGGTCATCTTCTTCCTCAGCTCAGGTGAGTGCTCCATTTTCTAATTACTTGCTCGTGTAGCTTCTGTGGACCTTAATGAAGCTATTTTGATGCTTTGGAATCACTCATTTGGCTCAGGGTATCTATCTCGGGTTTTCTTCTCCAAGTCCGGCGAGCTTTCACCGTGATCAAGCATCTCCGGCCATCTTTGAAGCTTCTTGTCGCTAAGGTAGCTTCTTATTAGTCCTTAGAAGCTTTGGCACCCGCTTCCTTGGACCGCAGCGGAGCTTTTCGCTATTTTCATGTTTAGCAGTAAAAGCTCCCATTTTCATTTTTCGGCTAGCCGGCGTTCTAGTCCCTCACCGCCGGCGAGAATGCTACCATTAGATTCGTAGTGCTATTGCGAATCCATTTTGGGTCTTGTTCGGCGCCGCGCGTGGTGTCGCGGCGATTCGCGTGAAGCTGCTCGGGTTTTGCGGCGCCAGAGCTCCGTTTTCATCACTTAATTAGGACACGTTAATTACCAATCATTAGTTAATTAACTGTGTCTTAATTGTTGTCGTTGAGCCACTGACCAGTGGGCCCAATATCCTTAAATCACTCTCTGGTTCAATTCCGCACTGTTCCGGCATCATTAATGCTTAATCATTGATTAATTAATATGTCGGCATTTAATCCACATCGAAATTACCTGCGGTCGCCGACTTGTGGGCGAGGGGTTAAAATCAAATTTCAGAGGTCATTAGTGTTTATTTAATGTTAATCACTAATGGCATTAATTCGGTCTTAGCCGCCTCTCGATCGACAAGTGGGCGATGCCGCGTGTGCGTGGGTTAAACGTGGCGTGGGTGACTCGAAGTCACTCACATGCGGTCCCACGTGTCGGCATCTCCCTTTGAACTGCGATCAATATCTACCGTTCATTGTTAGATCTGCAGCCCAGATCTTTGTGTGCGTTCGGACCCTCCGGATGCCTTGATCGTTCTCGACCGTCGATGTTTTGATCAACGGCCAAGATCGTGTATGCAACCGCACCGTCCGAATGCATACACTCAGGTGCGCCGTTGGATCTTGATCCAACGGTGGGCTCCATTTCGATTCGGCGCGCGTGCGCTGTTCTCGGCGCGCGTGAGCCGTAGGATTTTAGATCAAGGGTTGGTCTGTATTTCGGTAAGTATTTATTTCACAACTGAAAATGATATAAAAACTTTAGAAACTCATAACTAATTCATTTTAACTGCTTTTTAGATAATTCCAACTGTAATAAATTTTGTTGTCACTTTAGTTTATTATAAAAATGGATTTAAGCTTGTTGCAGTAGCAGAAAATTGTGTAGTTAGAAGTAACTTGTTTTCTGTCATTTTGAATATTCCAGAAATAGATTTAACCTTGAAAAATGCATCTCTTTTTCTGTATAAATCCAAATTGTGCAAAATCAACTTTGTTAAATTCATCTGTTAGTATACTTTCATATAAAATAGGATTTGAGCATGTTCATAATTCTGTAAAATGACTTGCATTAGATTTACAACTTAGAAAAATCATAAGTAAATGTGTATAACTCCAAATTTAGTAAATCCAACTTTGCTGTTATTAGGATGCCTTAATCTATCTACTATAAAAATTTCAGACCTTAGATCATTCTGGAAAATTTCGCCATGAACAGTGTTAATTATTAATTAGGTTGATATAAGGCTGAGAAAGAGCATTTTGCTCATATCTTTTGCATGCTTAGTTCAAATTGCATAATTCTTGTTCCTGTCACTCTAGAAAATCTTTCCCTAGCTGTTGTGTAAATTTTATTAGGTTTGGAGGTGTTTTGCTGTTGGAATTTATTTGGTGTTCTTCGTTCTTATTTGCTTATCGCCTTTTCGCGTTAGGTTCCGAAGATAATTTTATTACTGATATTGAGCCACAGCAGCCATCAGACTCTGCACTTCAGCCAGGCAAGCAGATGTAGCATTCATTTGATCATATTGTTCCTACTATTTTCAAAAGTCTAATATATTGTTTGCAAATTCTACGTATGCATTGCTATGTTGTTTTAAACTATTGTCGATAGTTGGCCTACTAGATGCATTATCAGTAGGAAATGTTTATTCCTCTACTACTGAAGCCTAGGTTACTTGCTGTGATTTTGGGTTCGCTGGATGGACCCTTGTCACTTAGTAGTTTACGTGTTATTATGCTTAGCCATGCTTAGTTGTCGATAACCTTGATCACACAAACTGTTATAATATGTATATTTCAGCCTTGTGCTTTGTCTAAATTGCAAAACTAAAACTGAAAATGAAAACAATTTAGACTTGGGCACAATGGTAAGATGGTGTGATCTTTTGGGTGTGAATGGAATGGTGCCCGGGTCAATTAAGGACCGAACTACTTGTGAGTATCTGTTATCCGAGCATTACAAAGTGCGTGCTAACCACACTAGAGGGATATGGGACCTCTCTTAGCCAGTACTTTGGGTGTGTTAATTAATGAGTCGCGTGGTGGGTTGCATATTTGATTATATGCAACATGGACACGTTGTAGGAAGGGAACACCCACGAGGCCGGTGTATCTTGCTCCACGTATGGGTCCTTGTGATCCATATTTAGCCGGCAGATCACTAAGGATTAACCCACATACGTATGCGTCTCTTGATTAGCATACTCCATTGGAAAGGGTTCAGAGGACTTAGCGTGCTGGCATACCAAAGGAAGTGTGCTTAATAGCTTGGCAAAAAGGCGTCCAAGTGTGGGTACATTGGTACACCCTGCAGGATTAAAACTATTCGAATAGCCTCGCCCTAGGTTATGGACACGCTTGGATAAGCTTTTCAAGAGTTAGACTACAACCATTTTTAAAATTAAAACCTGATGGGTGGTATGAATCAGGGATTCATGCTATGTTGTGGTGACTTTTGGGAAAGTCACTTCTAGGTGGATACTTGTTATTTATGCTTACTCGTTGTTATTTAAATGCTTAAAAACAGATGTTACAAAACTGCTGTTCAACTTATTACAATATTGCAAATGAAACTTGCTTTATGCGTCCAAAGAACCATATAACCACATTCCTTTGAATACAGCTTTCATGTAGCTATGTATAGGCTTGCTACTCGTAAGTCTTGCGAGTACATTTTGTACTCACCGCATTGCTTGCATTGTGCGAGAGGATGATAGTGAGTCCGATGGACCTCACTTTTGTGAGTTGTCGTTGTGGCGGTTTAGGGGCGATTAGCTTGGCGGCCCGGTCGGTTGCCCTGTGGTGTTATGTGGCTAACCGGTCGTCTTTTGGTTTAAGCCATCTTATGGCAACTTTTGCTTCCGCTGTTACTTATTTGGTACTTATGTCATTTGGCCGGTCGGCTGTGTTGTAATAACTTATATTATGTATGTCTTTTGGTAGACTTGTTATAATCCTTGTATGGAATTGATGCATGCCTGGATATGATGTATGTGTGCCTTGCTTGTTCGGGAGGCACATATTCATCGAGATGCGGATTATTCTATTTGTGATACTAGAACCAGAGGAAGGTTAAGTATTACAAGTTTAATAAACCGGGGTCTCACAGAGCTTGGTATCAGAGCCATACTGACCGTAGAAACCCCTAACTTGGTCGTCCCTAGTATATTTTGAAAACTTACCTTCCCAATGTCAGTGCTTTCCTGAAAATCTTAAGTAAGTTCTCAGACTTTGCTCCTTATCTATCTTAGCTTGCTTATCTCATCTTGTTCTGAAACTGAATTTGAAAGCTGAGTTTTCCTCGCATCTTCTTTCAAAAGATAGTTGTTTATCGAGTAGATTGGTTTTGGGTAAACCGTGGGAGTTATAAATTGAAAGTGTTGGCTGTTTTGAGAAGATTAGGAGCTGCTGGGAGCTACAAATTTTGGCCAAAAGTTGAATGGGAAAATCTGGACAGCAAGCAAGACAATTTCTGGACAGCTAGCATTTAGGTAGTAAAAGTGCTGAAAATGAGAGGTTAAATCCACTAAAATTTGTGGGAATAAAAGGGTAAGAAGTGATATGAGTTAGCTTAGTGTCTAACCTTTCTTTAATAAATATCTCACCCTGTTTCCTTGCTGTTTTCGAACAGAGGCTAATGTTCTGAGATTTACCTTCCTGAAAATTGATTACTCGTTCTTCCATACGAGTTAGTCATAATAGGAGGATGGGTGTTGTCTTTATGATCTTGCTGTAATTTTATGTGGTTACTTGAGCTTTTTGAGTTTGTTTAGGGTTAGTTGTTTTCTTTGTCTCCTGTTCCGGAGTTGTGTTTAACCTATTTTTGTGGAACAGGATGACAAGAACCACCACAATGATCACCACTGGTTCCGATGAGAGCTTCCCCTCCTCAGACCATGGTGAGGTTACGCTCGAATCGAGCGGAATCGCATGGACCAGACCCGGATCTTGGAGGTCATTGCGAGGAACACCTCCGCTCCCGCTGCTGCTTCAGGATCTGGAGGTGGTGGCCACCAGTCTCGTGGTGGGCTTGCGGAGTTTCTCCGTACGCAACCGCCTACTTTCTCTCGGTCTGAGGACCCTTTGGACGCGGATGATTGGCTGCGTCTTGTTGAGCGAAAGCTCAATATCGCTCAGTGCCAGGAGCAGGAGCGGGCACTCTTTTCATCCCATCAGCTCGAGGGTGCAGCACTATCTTGGTGGGAGAACTTTT
Organism: Ampelocalamus luodianensis; assembly: GCA_036346255.1. Lineage (NCBI taxonomy): Eukaryota > Viridiplantae > Streptophyta > Magnoliopsida > Poales > Poaceae > Ampelocalamus > Ampelocalamus luodianensis. The sequence continues at coordinate 187,945 of JAYEVH010000353.1, forward strand.
CGCCATGCACCCGCAGCCACGTTGTCTCGTGGGATGAGTTTCGATCGCTCGTCGGGCCCACATTCCCGATGGCCTGATGAAGCTCAAGAAGAAGGAGTTTTCTTGCGCTAAACAGGCGCAAGTCATCTCTTGAGTATCTTTACGAGTTTAATCACTTGGCTCGTTATGCTCCGGGTGAGGTGGTGTGAGGACCCCAGTTTATTTGGCTTGTAATGCTTAACCAACCACCTGGTCCTAGCATCACAAATCAAATAAATCGATCCTCGAGATATGTATACTTCGAGCGATATACGCACCTCGTTACAAAATTAGACATCAACTCCATTCAACATAGAGTCCAAACATTACACTACAAACGGAAGATAAACAAATAGTAACAATATTACGGACATAGGCCGACTGTGCCAAAGATACGCAAATAACAAGAACGACAATGAAGCAAAGTGCCATAAGATGGCTATAAACAAAGCCAATCGGTGTGCCTTCAACCCACAAGGCATCCGCCAGGACCGCCAAGACTAGTCGCCCAAGAAGCGGCAACACGACTCACGTAGTGAGGACCACGAGGCTCACCTTCTTCCTCTCGCAACAAAAACATTAAGCAAAGCACACGAGTACAAAGATTGTCTTTGTACCCGCAAAACGACGTGTGAACTAGCGCACTGTTCATATGCTACATGCAGCTTATTTGGTGGAGGCCATATGTTTTATTTGCATAAAGCCAACTTTCGTTTGCAATAATATAATACCGTTTAAAGGCAAGTTTGCAATTCATTTTAAGATTGAAATAGCAATAAAGGATAATAATAGCAACAGAGCAAAGATAAAACAACCTAGAAGTGACTATCCCAATAGTCACCACAACAATAGCACTAATCCCAGTTCGTACCACCCATCAAGTTTTAATTTAAATGTTGTAGTCTAACTCTTGAAAAGCTTACCCAAGCGTGTCCATCACCTAGGACGAGGCTATTCGAATAGTTTTTAACCTGCAGGTGTACCATCAGTACCACACCTCGCATCGCTTTAAGCCAAAGCACACTTAGAAGGTATGCAAGCACATGACTAAGTCCTACGAGACTGTTTCCAATATTGTGTATCAACCCGAGCCGCTCGTATGGATAGAAACCCATACGCTACATGGTAAAGCCGAAAGACAACTACCCACTCGGGATAAAGCTTTTGGACAACTACCATGCTCCCACCTCCATCCCTCCTGCGACCTCCTGCGACCGAGCCAATACACGCCAAAGTACTAGGTCAAGAGAGGTCCCATATACTCTAGTGTGGTTAGCACGCCAAATGCTGGATAAAAATTCACTCACAAGATGTTCGGTCCTTAATTGACCGGGCACCTTTCGATCACACCCAAAAGATCACACCAATCTTACCATTGTGCGCGTCCAAATCATTTTTGTTTTCATTTTTAGTTTTGCAATTAAACATAGCAGAATCTGAAACATAAAGTTGTAGTAAATTTTGTGTGATCAAGGTTACCGACTAAAGTCGATAACCGCCCGATTCTACCGATACTAAGCATGTCTAGCGGTGAAATCGTATCTACTAAGTGACAAGAAATCATCCAATGATCTCTAATCACAGCAAATAACCTAGGCTCGGGTAGTAGAGATCAATATTTTGTCTACAGGATATGCACTACGGATTTAACTAATCAATTTAACACAAATTAAGCGATGCATACATACAATTTGAAACAAAATATTAGACTTTAAAATACCGGGATAAATATGATCAAAGCGCTTGCTCGGTCTTTGTTGCTCAATATGGTGCGGAGGATCGTCCTCGTGGTTGCCGCAAATATCGAAGCCTAACGATCGAACATAACAAAGAAATAAGAACGAATAACACCGACAAAACTCAAACATACAACAACACCAAAACAAGCTAAAACTCACACAAAGAACCTAAGCAAGATATAACAAAATTTTAGAAACAGAGAACAAATTATTTTAAGTTATTAGCAATTTTTCTATGAATTTTCTAAGCTAAAAACACAACAAGCCACTAGTTAATTACTTAACAAATTTTCATGAACAAGCAGTGTGTAAAACCTATCCTAATAGTTAGTATCTGAAAATGAAATTTTGCTGAATTGGGTTCATTTAATTTGGACAATTTTTGGAAGAGATATGCATTTTCTAATTTAGAAGATACATAAGACATCATTTTATTAGCTAACAGATTTTTGCTACAAAGACATGGGTGAAGCTAATTTTAGTAAACAATACATTTGAAATGAAAATAAACGACCTTTGGATTCATGCAATTTGGATAAAATTGAATTAGTTATGCATTTTACAAGTTTAATTGAATTAACGAGGCAATGTAAAAGCATTACTGATTTACTAAAGCATTTAATCCTTTTTCTACCCACGACCAACTAACCCGGACAACGACCGGCGGGCGCGAAAGTCTTGACTGAACAACCACATACGAAAGTGGCGTCGAAGGCGTATTCTAAGAATACGTCTTTGACATATCAAAGTGTACTTCTAACACATACTCACAGAGAAATACGCTTTCAAGCAGAGAAAACATATCGCCAAGGGTTACACACCCACTAATCGACATCATGGGCCCACATGGCGTTGACTCGAGGGAAATATAACGGTTGGATTAGAGTTTACTAAACACGATTACGAGAGGCCCACAAATCGGTGACATAACTAAACAAATATTAGTGCTAATCGAACGCCGGCGGCTGCTCGCCGGCACAAGACGGGACGGCGGCGGCGCGCGCAGTGGATCTCGCGAACTAGTGGGTTTCAAAGCGGCGAGTGATACCGGGTTCACGAGACTCGGCGAACCCGTGGTGGCGACGCTGGGTCCGATGGTCACGGAGTTGAGCTCACGACGGCCGGAGGCGAGAAGAAAGCACGGCCACGCGGAGAAGGCGTACGGACTTCTAGAAGACTCGGAAGGTGTGCTTAAGCCGCCTCAACACCGGGAGCAAGAAGCACACGATAACGCCGACGAAGAAAGCCCGAGGTGACCGGAATTTCCACGGCGGCGGGAAAACCGAGCTTGAGAAGAATTGGTCGACGCGCGCAACGATGCACAAAAGGCGTAAACAAGCCCACCGTTAGACTCGGTGCATCAATGCGATCCTAAGGGACTAAGTGACGGAGCCGAAACTCACCGGTCGCAAACGAGCTCACGGATCGAGATCGCCGAGGCGGAGACGACAATACCGATCTTGGTGATCCACCGGGCGCCAAGGACCCGGAATAGGCAAAATGGGCGGCGAGGCAAGAGGAACACGATGGTGCGATCGCCGCTCAAGGGCGGCTCGAACGGCGGCGCTACGCTCGAGTTTTTCTCCGCCGGCTAAGAAATGGGCGGAGAGGCGCAAGAATGGCTGCGAAGGAATGGACGACCCTATGAGGTAGATGGACTTCAGCGATCCTCGGAGGCGCACAGCGTCCGGCGTGGCGGCGGCGAGCGCGTGGCACGCATGCGCGATCGCCCGAGCTCCGGAGGGCGCGAGTCGGCGAGGAAGAACGACAGTGGGACCCATATGTCGACGACGGATCGAAGTGGTGCGAACCGGTGGTTTGATTTGATCGACGCACCGACCGTTGGATCACGAAATGGACGGTGGGATTGGTGTATGCATTCGGACAGTCGGTTGCGACGCGGCGTGGATCGTTCGATCTTCATCGGACGGTCACGATTGATTGGACTCGGGCGGTACGTTTAGTTGACGCGACCGAGCCAAGTGGTCGTAGTCGGACTCGAGCCCGAGTTGAGTTCGGGCCGAGGAACAGTACCTTTGGAATTTGATTTAAAAGACAGAGAAGGTTTTGGGGAATTTTTAGAGGTAGCTCCTGAGCTCTAAAAATTTCGAAATTTTTATGGTAGCTACTGGAGACAGAGGACAACCTTGTATAATTTTTCCAGAACTTTTTATGCACTGCATTGTTCTAGAGAAAATTCACAAGCTGCTGGACAGGAGTTTGACCAGTTTCAAACAGAGTTGACTTGGCCATTTGAAATAGCAAACAAAATCTAAAAATTGTGAAATAATTCAGGAGGTAGATAGGATGATCAATATGATAGGAAAAATAATTTCAGAGGATGACCATAAGTTTGAAAGCTAAGAACGACAACAACAATTTCCAATCACAAGAATTAAATTCTAAAATTGGAAATTGCTAGAAAACTTTAGAAACTTTCAAATGATTTGAAGAGACAACAAAAGTTTTTATTTCTCCTCAAAATTTTACATTTGAAATACAAACCCTAAGTTAGGGTGTTACAAATCTCCCCTTACAGAATCTACTTGAGATTACGATCACCTGGGAGAAGAAGGATGGGTAATCTGCTGGGAGACGATCTTCCCGCTCCCAAGTGGCTTCATCCTCGGAGTGGTTTGACCACCGAACTTTAAGGAACTTGATCACACGGTTCCTTGTTCTGCGTTCGGCTTCTTCGAGGATACTGAACGGGCGCTCACGATAAGGCAGATCTTCCGCACATCGATATTTTCCAATGGTGTTTCCTCCACAGAACACGAAGGCACTTCTTCAATTGCGATCGTGGAACACATCATGCACCCCCTCAAGTGTGGCGGCAAGTCTAACTTGTAAGCAACAGCTCCCACTCTCTTGATGATGCGACACGGCCCGACATATCGAGGAGCGGTTGCCCTTGACAACGAAGCGGCGATGTCCCAGAGGTGAGACTTTGAGATACACAAAGTCATTGGGTGAAACTCAACTCACGACGGCGCCGACCGCATAGCTCTTACGCTCGGTGAGCTACGGCGCAAGTGCTCACGAATCAAGCGCACTTGACTTTCGGCCTCATTGATTGAATGCGGGCAAAGAAGCGCCTTTCACCGCCACGACGGTTCAACGGGTTCTCAGCGCCTCCCATACAAAGCCTCAAGCGGTGCCATCCGAGACTAGCCTGGAAGCTGTTGTTGTAGGAGAACTCGGCAAGCGGTAGACACTTCTCCCAATTCTTCCCATAGGAAAGAACACAAGCACGGAGCATATCTTCAAGAACTTGGTTGACCCGCTCCGTCGACCATCGATCCCGAGGATGATAGGTGAAATTTGAAAGAAAGACGGGTCCCCATGGCTTCTCGTAAGCGTGCCATAGCCGAGAAGTGAAGAGAGCCACGATCGACACAATCGTTCGTGGCACACCATGCAAGCTCACAATGCGGGAGATATAGAGATCTGCCAATCGACTGACACTGAGAGTGGTAAGTACTGGCAGGAAGTGCGCTACCTTCGTCAATCGATCGATAACAACCCAGATAGCATCCTTCCACGAAGAAGCACAGGCGGACCGGTGATAAAATCCATGCCTCGTAATCCCACTTCCACTCTGGTATAGGCAAGGGATGGAGGACTTCTTTGGACGCCGATGCTCGCCTTGACGCGACAACATATGTCACATCGGCCACGAACACGCAATCTCGCGTTTCATGCGAGTCCACGAAATCTCGACGCAGATCTTGGTACATTTTAGTGGCCCGGATGGATGGACAAAGGCGAATCATGGGCCTCTGAAGAATCAAATCCCGCAACTCGGGACCTTTGGGACCACAAGACCTTGCCCAAACCACACAACACCGTGCTCATCTTCATGAAACACTTGGCTGATCCATCCTTGATATTTCGCTTGATTTTACCCACACCATCATCGATTCTTTGTCTTTGCCTTGATCGATCCACCAAGGTTGGTTGCACAACCAAGGCAGCAAGGGAACCATGCTCAACTAAACCCAAGTTGAGACGCTGAAACTCTGCCAGCAGTGCAGGTTGCTGCTCTTGGATCATCATAGTATTGCAATACACCTTTCGACTAAGTGCATCGGCAACCACATTGGCCTTGCCAGGGTGATACTGAATACCCATGTCATAATCTTTGATTAATTCCAACCATCTCCTCTGCCTGAGGTTCAAATCTGGCTGAGTAAATAAGTATTTCAAACTCTTATGATCGGAATACACCTCACAGCGGTTTCCGATCAAATAATGCCGCCAAATCTTGAGTGCATGAACTACTGCAGCAAGCTCTAAATCATGGGTGGGATAGTTGAGCTCATGAGGCCTCAATTGCCTGGATGCATAGGCAACTGCCTTGCCTTCCTGCATAAGAACACATCCGAGTCCCCGACGAGAGGCATCGCAATAAATATCGAAGCTCTTGTGGATATCGGGAAGAGTAAGGACTGGAGCTGAAGTCAATCGTTGTTTGAGCTCACGAAAGCTCTCATCGCATGGCGAGGACCACACAAACTTCTTATCCTTCTTGAGCAATTCGGTCATCGGCTGCGATTTTGGAGAAGTTCTCGATAAAGCGGCGGTAATAGCCCGCTAAGCCAGAAAACTCCGCACATCGATGATCGACTTGGGCTGCCCCAAGATAGAACATCGTGACCTTCTTTGGGATCCACGGCTATGCCTCCACTGAAAGAACATGGCCCAAGAATGCCACTTCCTTCAACGAGAACTCACATTTCTTTGAACTTTGCATATAGTTGATGTTCCTAATCGCCCAAAACAATCTTGGATGCTCGGCATGCTCGCTTGATCTTGGAATAAATAAGAATATCATCAATGAAGACCACCACAAATTTGTCCAAAACTCCATGAATACCGAATTCATCAAGTTCATGAACAAAGCTGGAGCATTGGTTAATCCGAAGACATGACGGTGTACTCGCACGTGCCATAACGAGTAGTGAAAGCCGTCTTGAATATCCTCACCGATCGGACTTGATGATAGCCCGATCTCAGATCAATCTTGGAGAACACACGAGCTCGGACAAGCTGGTCAAAAGATCATCAATGCGGGCGAGGATATTTGTTCTTCACCGTCACTTCATTGAGAGGACGGTAATCAACACACATGCGCAAAGTCTTGTCCTTCTTCTTCACAAAGATCACCGGACAACCCCAAGGAGATGGCGGGATGGATGAAACCCTTTGCTTGGAGCTCACCAAGGCGCTTCTTCAATTCTTCTAGCTCATTGGGAGGCATCCGACTGGCGCCTTGAAATCGGAGCGATGCACGGCAACAACTCGATGGCAAACTCGGATCTCGAACCGAGGCATCGGGCAAATCTTCAGAAAGACATCCACAAAGTCGATACTATGGGGACATCTGGAATTTGCAAGGCGGCTTTGCTTCTAATGCACATAGATGTAGCCCTCAGCAGGCTGCGGCGAAACCGACCGCCTACTTTGAAGGGTGGTGAGATAGACAATCTTCCGCTGTCGATATGCCCCAAGTGTTGGGACAACCAATCCATGCCAAGAATCACATCGGACTCATTGAATCGAGCAAAATAAGGTTTGCCAAAAATACCAATCCTTCGACTACGATAGGAACATCCCGACATCAGAATCGGCTCTCATTTCCGCCGGAGAGCGGATGAGCAAAGGAACCCCAAAGGTACACAGTGAAGACTACTAGCAGCAGCAAATGATCTTGAAATAAAGAATGCGATGCTCCGAATCAAATATCTGCGGCGGGACGAGAATTAACAAGAAGTGTACCCATCACGACATCCGCGCCTCCGAGCCTCCTCGGTGAAAGGTGGTTGACTCGACATTGCTCGCACACAGGGCTTCGGATCATCTTAGTCGGTGGATGACCACTCCCCCCGCGTCCTCCATTAGGGCGAGGTGCTGCAACACTCGAGGGCGAGCATTCGCATAATGGCCCTTGTTGTGGCGGCGAAAACAAGTAACCTCGGCCGCGGATTGCGAGGCGCTCTGTCTTTGGATCGCAGCGCGCGTGGTGGAAACACGACTGCGGTGGGCGAGATCTGGTGCGAGATGGTCTCGGCGCCGGTGGAGCAAAAGAACGGGCCACTGGTGCTGGCCCAGCCCGAGGACGAACGAGGCTCGTGTGAGTAGACTGATGCGCCTCCCATTTGCGCTTGCGGGACTCGCCCAGCGCCTTCGCCTTATGCTCTGCAACGATGGCCTTATCTACCAAGGCCTGAAAGTCTGAGAAGTCCACAATAGATAGCTTGTCCTGCAGCTCCTCGGACAAGCCATCCATAAACTTCTCCTGCTTAGCCTCATCTGAGGCCACCTCACCCGGAGCATAACGAGCCAAGTGATTAAACTCGTATAGATACTCCGTCACAGACTTGCGCCCTTGTTTGAGCGCGAGAAACTCTTTTTCTTCGACTTCATCGGGCCATCGGGATATGGGCCCGACGAAAGCGGCCAGGAACTCCTCCCACGCGACCACATGGCTCGCGGTGCATGGCGAGATAGTTCTCCCACCATGAGAGTGCCGCCCTCAAGGCCGGTGGGACGCGAAGAGTGCCTTATCTGCACTGCAGCGAGCTATGTTGAGCTTCCGCTCAACCATGCGCACCAATCATCCGCATCGAGAGGGTCCTCGGAGCGGGAGAAAGTCGGCGGTGTAGGTGCGGAGGAACTCGCAAGTCCCCGCGAGTCCGTGGCGCCACCACTCGCAGGAGTGGAGGTATTCCTAGCAATAACCTCCAAGATGCGCGTCGGTCCATGCGGTTTCGCTCAATCGGCGAGAACCTCGACCATGGTCGGAGGAGGGGAAGCTCCTCATCATGACCGGCTGCTGGCGCACGCGCGTTCTCCCACCATCTGGTTCACTAAGACAAGTTAACAATAGCAGGAAAACACGAAGTCAATACCCACTTTGCAATTAACTTACTAACAAAGACAAAACAAGCACAAGACTTTTAAGTTACAAAACCAACTGACAAAGATCGGACACTTAGCAAACTCATACATATCTTACCCTTATGTCCCCACAAAATTTTTAATTAAACTAATTCCTATGGTTCTCCCAAAGTGATTCTACTGGTATTAACTATCTTTTGATAGGAAAGAGAGAAACCAAGTTTCAAAACTTAAATTAGAGTAAGATGAGAGTAGAAATCTAAGATAGGTAAGGAATAAAATCGAGAATCGCCTAGGTTTTCATAAACCTTTTATGATTTGAAAATAAGACTTTCAAAATATCCTAAGGACGACTATGCTTGGGTTACTACGGTCGAATGGCTCGATACCAACTTTGTGAGGACCCGATTTATTTGGCTTGTAATGCTTAACCAACCACCGGTCCTAGCATCACAAATCAAATAAAGCGATCCTCGAATATGTATACTTCCGAGCAGATATCGCACCTCGTTACAAAATTAGACATCAACTCCATTCAACATAGAGTCCAAACATTACACTACAAGCGGAAGATAAACAAATAGTAACAATATTATGGACATAGGCCGGCTGGCCAAAGATACGCAAATAACAAGAACGGCAATGGAAGCAAAAGTGCCATAAGATGGCTATAAACAAAGCCAATCGGTGTGCCTTCAACCCACAAGGCATCGGCCAGGACCGCCAAGACTAGTCGTCCAAGAAGCGGCAACACGACTCACGTAGTGAGGACCACGAGGCTCACCTTCTTCCTCTGCAACAAAACATTAAGCAAAGCACCGAATACAAAGATTGTCTTTGTACCTTAAGGCGACGTGTGAACTAGCGGACTGTTCATATGCTACATGCGAGCTTATTTGGTGGAGGCCATATGTTTCATTTGCACTTTCGTTTGCAATAATATAATACCGTTTAAAGGCAAGTTTGCAATTCATTTTTAAGATTGAAATAGCGAAAGGATAATAATAGCAACAGAGCAAAGATAAAACAACCTAGAAGTGACTATCCCAATAGTCACCACAACAATAGCACGAATCCCGCATTCGTACCACCCATCAAGTTTTAATTTAAATGTTGTAGTCTAACTCTTGAAAAGCTTACCCAAGCGTGTCCATCACCTAGACGAGGCTATTCGAATAGTTTTAACCCTGCGGGGTGTACCACTGTACCCACACCTCGCAGGCCTTTAAGCCAAAGCACACTTCCAGAAGGTATCTTGCACGACTAAGTCCTCGAGGCTGTTTCCAATATTGTGTATCAACCTCGAGCCGCTCGTATGGATAGAAACCCATACGCTTACATGGTAAAGCCGAAAGACAACTACCCACTCGGGATAAAGCTTTTGGACAACTACCATGCTCCCACCTCCATCCCTCCTGCGACCTCCTGCGACCCGAGCCAATACACGCCAAAGTACTAGGTCAAGAGAGGTCCCATATACTCTAGTGTGGTTATACGCGCGAAATGCTGGATAAAAATTCACTCACAAGATGTTCGGTCCTTAATTGACCGGGCACCTTTCGATACACCCAAAAGATCACACCAATCTTACCATTGTGCGCGTCCAAATCATTTTTGTTTTCATTTTTAGTTTTGCAATTAAACATAGCAGAATCTTTGAAACATAAAGTTGTAGTAAATTTTGTGTGATCAAGGTTACTGACTAAAGTCGATAACCGCCAGCTTCTACCGATACTAAGCATGTCTAAGCGGTGAAATCGTATCTACTAAGTGACAAGAAATCATCCGGCGATCTCTAATCACGACAAATAACCTAGGCTCGGTAGTAGAGATCAATATTTTGTCTACAGGATATGCAACACGGATTTAACTAATCAATTTAACACAAATTAAGCGATGCATACATACAATTGAAACAAAATATTAGACTTTAAAATTGGGATAAATATGATCAAAGCTGCTTGCACATTCTTTGTTGCTCAATATGGTGCGGAGGATCCTCCTCGGGGTTGCCGCAAATATCGAAGCCTAACGATCGAACATAACGACAAATAGAGAAATAACACCGACAAAACTCAAACATACAACAACACCAAAACAAGCTAAAACTCACACGACAACCTAAGCAAGATATAACAAAATTTTAGAAACAGAGAACAAATTATTTTAAGTTATTAGCAATTTTTCTATGAATTTTCTAAGCTAAAAACACAACAAGCCACTAGTTAATTACTTAACAAATTTTCATGAACAGAACAATGTGTAAAACCTATCCTAATAGTTAGTATACTGAAAATGAAATTTTCTGAATTGGGTTCATTTAATTTGGACAATTTTTGGAAGAGATATGCATTTTCTAATTTAGAAGATACATAAGACATCATTTTATTAGCTAACAGATTTTTGCTACAGAGACATGGGTGAAGCTAATTTTAGTAAACAATACATTTGAAATGAAAATAAACAAGACTTTGGATTCATGCAATTTGGATAAAAATTGAATTAGTTATGCATTTTACAAGTTTAATTGAATTAACGAGGCAAATGTAAAAGCATTCTGATTTACTAAAGCATTTAATCCTTTTTCTACCCACACCAACTAACCCCGACACGATGGCGGGCGGCGCGAAAGTCTTGACGAGAACAACCGCTTGTAAAGTGGCGTCGGCGTATTCTAAGAATACGTCTTTGACATATCAAAGTGTACTTCTAACACATACTCACGAGAAATACGCTTTCAAGCAGAGAAAACATATCGCCAAGGGTTACACACCCACTAATCGACATCATGGGCCCACATGGCGGTGACTCGGAGGGAAATATAGCGGTTGGATTAGAGTTTACTAAACACGATTACGAGAGGCCCACAAATCGGTGACATAACTAAACAAATATTAGTGCTAATCGAACGCCATACCGGCTGGCTCGCGCGCCGCAAGGACGGACGCAGCGCGGCGCGCGGTGGATCTCGCGAACTAGTGGGTTTCAAAGCGGCGAGTGATACCTTCGGGTTCCACGAGACTCGGCGAACCGGTGGTGGCGGCAGCGGGTCCGATGGTCACCGAGTTGAGCTCACGGCGGCCGGAGGCGGAAGAAAGCACGGCCCACGCGAGAAGGCGTACGGACTTCTAGAAGACTCCGGAAGGTGTGCTTAAGCCGCCTCAACACCGAGAGCAAGAAGCACACGATAACGCCGACGAAGAAAGCCCGGTGACCGGAATTTCACGGCGGCGAAACCGAGCTTGAGAAGAATTGGTCGACGCCCGCAACGATGCAAAAGGCGTAAACAAGCCCACCGTTAGACTCGGTGCATCAATGCGATCCTAAGGGACTAAGTGGCGGAGCTGAAACTCACGGAGTCGCAAGCGAGCTCACGGATCGAGATCGCCGAGGCGGAGGCGACAATACCGCTCTTGGTGATCCTTTGGGCGCCAAGGACACGGAATAGGCAAAATGGAGGCGGCGAGGCAAGAGGAACACGATGGTGCGATCGGCTGGCTCAAGGCGGCTCGAAAACGGCGCGCTACGCTCGAGTTTTCTCGGCGAAGCTAAGAAATGGGCGGAGAGGCGCAAGAATGGTGCGAGAAGGAATGGGCGACCCTATGAGGTAGATGGACTTGAGCGATCCTGGAGGCGAACACGCGTCCCCGGCGTGGCGGCGGCGAGGCTGCGTGGCACGCATGCGCGATCGCCCGAGCTCCGTGAAGCGCGGAGTCGGCGAGGAAGAACGGCGGTGTGGGACCCATATGTCGGCGACGATCGAAGTGGTGCGAACCGGTGGTTTGATTTGATCGACGCACCGACCGTTGGATCCGAAATGGACGGTGGGATTGGTGTATGCATTCGGACAGTCGGTTGCGCGACGCGGCGTGGATCGTTCGATCTTCATCGGACGGTCACGATTGATTGGACTCGGGCGTACGTTTAGTTGACGCGACCGAGCCAAGTAGTGTAGTCGGACTCGAGCACGAGTTGGGTTGGGCAGGAACAATACCTTTGGAATTTGATTTAAAAGAGAGAGAAGGTTTTGGGAATTTTTAGAGGTAGCTCCTGAGCTCTAAAAATTTCAGAAATTTATGGTAGCTACTGGAGACAGAGGACAACCTTGTATAATTTTTCCAGAACTTTTATGCACTGCATTGTTCTAGAGAAAATTCACAAGCTCTTTGGACAGGAGTTTGACTGAGTTTCAAGCAGAGTTGACTTGGCCATTTGAAATAGCAAACAAAATCTAAAAATTGTGAAATAATTCAGGAGGTAGATAGGATGATCAATATGATAGGAAAAATAATTTCAGAGGATGACCATAAGTTTGAAAGCTAAGAACTCGACAACAACAATTTCCAATCACAAGAATTAAATTCTAAAAATTGGAAATTGCTAGGAAAACTTTAGAAACTTTCAAATGATTTGAAGAGACAACAAAAGTTTTTATTTCTCCTCAAAATTTTACATTTGAAATACAAACCCTAAGTTAGGGTCAGCAGGTGGCCTCGATGAGGCTAAGCAGAGAAGTTCATGGATGGTTTGTCCGAGGAGGCGCGGGACAAGTCTGTCTATAGTGGACTTTGCGACTTCCAGGCCTTGGTTGACAAGGCCATCGTCGTGAGCACAAGGCAAAGGTCTTTGGGTGAGTCCATAGCGCAAGTGGGAGGCCCATCGATGCCGCTGGTAGGCCTCACTCGTCCGTGTTGGGCCCGCACGGGGGCTCGTGCTTTGGCTTCACCACCGCCGAGGCCGTCAAGCACCGATTGCTCGTCCCCGCGAGCGTGTTTGACCCGTGCACTGCAACCCGGCAGCGAGTTGCGCTCGCAACCCGGTGCGATATTTACCGCCGCTGCAACAAGAAGGGCCACTATGCTAGCGATTGCCCTCGGAGGGGCTGAGCAGCCCTCGTCCTAATGGAGGGCGCGGGAATGGTCACACACGACCGAGAAGGTGATCGAAGACTCGGGGTGTCGGGAGTGGTCGAGTCAACCACATCTCGGTGAGGAGGCTCGGGAGGCACCGACGTTGTGTTGGGTACGTTCCTTGTTAGTTATCGTCTGCTGCAGTCTTGTTTGACTCGGAGCTTCACATTCCTTTATTTCGAGATCGTTTCTTTGATTGTGACCTTCACTTTGTTCCTTTGGGGATTCCTTTGCTTATTCGCTCTCGGGAGCGGAAATGAGAGGCGATCAAGAATGTCGGGGCGTTCCTATTAATATTGAAGGAGTGGAATTCTTGGCGAATCTCATCTTACTCGATTCGGCGCGCCTGGATGTGATTCTTGGTATGGATTGGTTGTCCCAACACTTGGGGCAAATCGATTGTGCCGAGAAGATGGTTTTCTCACTAGTCCCTCAAAGCGAGCAAGTTGGGATTTCACCGCACTGCGAGGCCACACCTTTGTGCCCTTGAAGCTAAGCCAGCCATGGAGATTCAGGATGTGCCCACAGTCTGTGACTTTGTGGATGTCTTCCCTGAAGATTTGCCTGGTATGCCTCGAGTTCGAGACTTGGAGTTTGTTATTGGTTGTTGCCGATGCGCTCCGATTTCTAAGGCGCTGCGTCGAATGCCTCCTAATGAGTTGGAAGAGCTGAAGAAGCAGTTGAGTGAGCTTCAAGCAAAAGGCTTCATCCGTCTAGCTCATCTCCTTGGGGTTGTCAGGTCATTTTTGTAAAGAAGAAGGACAAGACCACTGCGTATGTGTGTTGATTACCGTCATTGAATGAAGTGACGGTGAAAAACAAATATCCTTTGCCTCGTATTGATGATCTCTTTGACCGGTTGGTGGAGCTTGTGTGTTCTCAAGATTGACTTGAGATTGGGGTACCATCAAGTCGGATCGGTGAGGATATTCAAAAGCGGCATTCACTACTCGTTATGGCCTTTACGAGTACATCGTCATGTCTTCGGTTTGACTAATGCTCCACTTTGTTCATGAATCTTATGAACTTCGGTGTTCATGGATTATTTGGATAAGTTTGTTGTGGTTTTCATTGATGACATTCTTATCTACTCCAAGAGTGAAAGAAGAGCATCTTTGAGCACTGCGGATTGTATTGGGAAGCTGCGTGAGCATGTTTGTATGCCAAGTTCAACAAGTCTGAGTTCGTTGAAGGAAGTGGCATTCTTGGGCCATGTTCTTTCGGCAGAGTGGTGTCATGATAGATCCTAGCAAGGTCAGCGATGTTCTATCTTGGGGCAGCCCAAGTCGATCACCGATGTGAGGAGTTTCCTCGGTTTAGCGGGCTACTACCGCCGCTTTATCGAGAACTTCTCCAAAATTGCTAAGCCATGACCGAATTGCTCAAGAAAGAAAAGAGATTCGTGTGGTCATCTGCTTGTGATTTGAGTTTTCAAGAACTCAAAGGCGATTGACGTCGCACCGATGCTTGTCCTCCCGATGTGCATAAGAGCTTTGATATTTATTGTGATGCCTCTCGGCGAGGACTCGGTTGTGTTCTTATGCAAGAAGGCAAGGCGTTGGCCTATGCATCGAGGCGATTGAGGCCTCATGAACTCAACTACCCTACCCATGATTTGGAGTTAGGCTGCGATGGTTCATGCACTCAAGATTTGGCGGCATTACCTCATTGGTAACCGTTGTGAGGTGTATTCGATCACAAGAGCTTGAAATATTTGTTCACCCACCGGATCTGAACCTCGAGCGAGAGGAGATGGTTGGAATTGATCAAGGATTATGATATGGGCATTCAGTATCACCCGGGCAAGGCCAATGTTGTTGCCGATGCACTTAGTCGTAAGGTGTATTGCAATACCTTGTCACTTCAAGAGCAACAACCTACCCTTCTCGAAGAATTTCAGCGGCTTAAATTGGGATTGGTTGAGCATGGTTCTCTTGCTACCTTGGTTGTGCAACCGACTTTGGTGGAGCAAATCAGGGCTGCCCAGCAGACAGATGTTGGTGTGATCCAAATCAAGCAGAACAACACGAATGGGACAGCTAAGTGCTTTTCTGAGGATGAGCACGGTGTTGTGTGGTTTGGACAGCGCTTGGTGGTTCCGAAGGTCATGGAATTGCGGATTTGATTCTCCGTGAGGCCCATGACTCTCCGTTGTCTATCCATCCTGGAGCTACCAAGATGTATCAAGATCTTCGACGAGATTCGGTGGACTCGCATGAAGCGAGATCGCGAGTTCGTTGCCGAGTGCGGCGTGTCTTTGTCGTGTCAAGGCTGAACATCAGCGTCAGCGAGCCTTCTTGACCTTTGCGATGCACGAGTGGAAGTGGGATTCCGTTGGTATGGACTTCATCACCGGTGCGCCCGTGCTTCTTACGGGAAGGATGCTATCCGGTTGTCATTGATCGATTGACAAAGGTAGCACACTTTCTGCGATCGCGTACCAATCTCGGTGTTAGTCGGTGGCGGATCTCTATGTGTCTCGCATTGTATGTTTGCATGGTGTGCCACGAACGATTGTGTCGGATCGTGGTTCTCTTTCACCTCTCGCTTTTGGCATAATCTGCAAAGGCGATGGGTACCGTCTTTCTTTCGATTGACTTATCATCCTCAAAGCGATGGTGGGACGGAGAGAGTCAACCAAGTGTTGGAAGATATGCTCCGTGCTGTGTTCTTTCCTATGGGAAGAAGTGGGAGAAGTGCTTGCCATTTGCGAGTTCTCCTACAACAACGGTTTCAAGCTAGTCTTGGCATGGCACCGTTGAGGCTTTGTATGGGAGGCGGTGTAGAACCCCATTGGTAGTGGAAGCGGTGGCGTGAGTTCTTGGGCAATTCCATTAATGGCCGAGCCAAGTTCGATTGATTCGTGAGCACTGCGCGTGGCGATCCGAGCAAAAGAGCTATCGCGGATCGTCGTCGTCGAAGTTGAGCTTTGAGCCCAATGACTTTGTTTATCTCAAGGTCTCACCTTTGAAGGGCCATCGGCGTTTTGGCATCAAGGGCAAGTTAGCTCCTCGTCGTTGGGCCTTATCGCATCATCGAGAGGATTGGAGCTGTTGCATCTGATTGGGTTGCCGCTTCACTTGAGGGTGTGCACGGCGTATTCCATGTGTCACACTTAAAGAAGTGCCTCCGTGTTCGATTGAGGAAACTCCGTTGGAAAATCTCGATGTGCAAGAAAATTTGACCTATCATGAGCATCCGGTTCGTATTCTCGAAGAATGCGAGCGAAGGACAAGGAACCGTGTCATCAAGTTCCTTAAGGTTGATGGTCAAACCATTCGAAGATGAGGCAACATGGGAGCGCGAGGATCGTCTTCGTGCAGATTACCCATCCTTCTTCTCGAGTAAGCAGAATCTCGGGCGAGATTCTTGTAAAGAGGAGGTTTTGTAACATCCCAATCTTGGGCTTGTGTTTCAAATGTAAGAAAATCAGTAGGAATTAAAACTTTTTCTTACATCATGTATTTCCTGTTGTGCCAAACAATTCTTGTACAAGGGATTATGGAAATACATTGTCACAACTCTAGTTGATCCAAATCTTGATATTCCAAAAAACAATCTTGTCAAAATTTATGATCATCCTCTGGAAATATTTTTCCTAAGTCTCTGTGATGGTATGTGACCCCTCTGAAAAATTTCACAATTTTTAGAAATTGTTTGAATATTTTTAGAGGCAGTCAAACCTGTTTGACTCCCAGTCAAACATTAAAACAGAACCTTGCAGAATTTTTGGAGATTTATTCATAGTATAAAAACCTCTGAAAATTTTACACAAGGTTAATATCTGAGTTAGCAAGCTCCTGTAAAAATTTTATGATTTTTGGAGTTATTTTGCTACCTCAAATAAATCATTCGAAGTCTCTATTCTTAATTCAAAATCAAACTTGGTTTTACTGTTACTTGGGTTCGAGTGGACTCGGGCTCGAGCAATTGACTTCAGTCGATCAACTAACGCACTTGCGCCCGTTTGAAAATGCGCGATCGATCTCAGCCTTTGGATCTAAATCGCACGGGCGCGGCGTGTTAACATTCGGACCTTCCGGTTGCAAGTTTGATTGTCGATCGTTAGATTCCCATCCAACCATTGAGATTGCGAACCCTTCGGACCCTCGGTTGCATTTACGAATCGGGGCGTTGGATTAAGATCCAACGTCGCGTGTTCCTCCATTGTAAATTGAGTTTGCGGCGTGGAGCAACCGAGCGTTCATTTCTAATCCTAAGGCTGCAATCTCCCGTTGTGTTTTGAACACGGGAGGCGTGGCGCTTTCGTGGCCGTCCGATTTAGATCGTGGGGCTCACGACCGCCCGAGCTTTTGCGCTGGTCATCTTCAACCTCCGCCGTGCGAAAGCAGGTGCAAGACATGGAGATGTCATTTCTTGCTCCTAAAGCCACCTAGCCAAGCGTTTAGGGGTATGGGAGGTACGAGCCGTGCCATGCCACGATGCACGTCTTCACCTCTTTTTCCTTGTCGCGCACCTTGTGCTTTGTGTTTTGTCGCCCGGAAGATATGTGGTGCAAACCCTAATGCTTTCATGGCTTTATAAACACTCTCAATACCTCCTGGTATTTCTTTAGACCACCATCAGGCCCCATTCACAAAATTGGAGCTTAACACCTCAAAAATGGCAAATCGCCATTGTTGACCCGTGGAGCTCCATTGGTGTTCTTGGTGTTCAGTGGTCCTCCTTCACGTTTCTTTGCCCTAACCTTATCTATTTACTTCCTTGAACATTTCCCCTCACTTAATTTTGGATTTGATTATCGAATTGTCCAATTTGGGGTTTGTTCAAATTCGGCCGAATTTGGTCATCTTCTTCCTCAGCTCAGGTGAGTGCTCCATTTTCTAATTACTTGCTCGTGTAGCTTCTGTGGACCTTAATGAAGCTATTTTGATGCTTTGGAATCACTCATTTGGCTCAGGGTATCTATCTCGGGTTTTCTTCTCCAAGTCCGGCGAGCTTTCACCGTGATCAAGCATCTCCGGCCATCTTTGAAGCTTCTTGTCGCTAAGGTAGCTTCTTATTAGTCCTTAGAAGCTTTGGCACCCGCTTCCTTGGACATGGTGAGCTTTCGCTATTTTCATGTTTAGCGATAAAAGCTCCCATTTTCATTTTTCGCTAGCTGGCTGGCGTTCTAGTCCTCACCATGGCGAGAATGCTACCATTAGATTCGTAGTGCTATTGCGAATCCATTTTGGGTCTTGTTAGCGCGCGCGCCAAAGTGTCGCGGCGATTAGCGTGAAATCGCTCGGGTTTCTTGGCCAGAGCTCCGTTTTCATCACTTAATTAGGACACGTTAATTACCAATCATTAGTTAATTAACTGTGTCTTAATTGTTGTCGTTGAGCCACTGACCAGTGGGCCCAATATCCTTAAATCACTCTCTGGTTCAATTCCGCACTGTTCCGGCATCATTAATGCTTAATCATTGATTAATTAATATGTCGGCATTTAATCCAATAAATTACCTGCAGTCGTGACTTGTGGGCCCGAGGGGTTAAAATCAAATTTCAGAGGTCATTAGTGTTTATTTAATGTTAATCACTAATGGCATTAATTCGGTCTTAGCCGCCCCTCTCAGTCGCTGACAAGTGGGCCCAGTGCACTGTGCACGTGGGTTAAACCAGCGCGTGGGTGACTCGAAGTCACTGACATGCGGTCCCACGTGTCGGCATCTCCCTTTGAACTGCGATCAATATCTACCGTTCATTGTTAGATCTGCAGCCCAGATCTTTGTGTGCGTTCGGACCCTCCGGATGCCTTGATCGTTCTCGACCGTCGATGTTTTGATCAACGGCCAAGATCGTGTATGCAACCGCACCGTCCGAATGCATACACTCAGGTGCGCCGTTGGATCTTGATCAACGGTGGGCTCCATTCGATTCGGCGCGCGTCGCGTTTGTTCGGCGCGTGGCCGTGGGATTTTAGATCAAGGGTTGGGAGTTGTCCACGTCTTATTCTTTTATTGAAGTTTATGCGTATTTGGTAAGTATTTATTTCTGGCCGAAAATGATATAAAAACTTTAGAAACTCATAACTAATTCATTTTAATCGCTTTTAGATAATTCCAACTGTAATAAATTTTGTTGTCACTTTAGTTTATTATAAAAATGGATTTAAGCTTGTTGCGATGAGCGTAAAATTGTGTAGTTAGAAGTAACTTGTTTTGTCATTTTGAATATTCAGAAATAGATTTAACCTTGAAAAATGCATCTCTTTTTCTGTATAAATCCAAATTGTGCAAAATCAACTTTGTTAAATTCATCCGTTAGTATACTTTCATATAAAATAGGATTTGAGCATGTTCATAATTCAGTAAAATGACTTGCATTAGATTTACAACTTAGAAAAATCATAAGTAAATGTGTATAACTCCAAATTTAGTAAATCCAACTTTGCTGTTATTAGGATGCCTTAATCTATCTACTATAAAAATTTCAGACCTTAGATCATTCTGGAAAATTTCGCCATGAACAGTGTTAATTATTAATTGGGTTGATATAAGGCTGATATAACGAACCGTCCGATGCCGATGCTGCCGCCTACGAAGTTTTAAAGACAGAGATGGCAGCCTACCTCCACCACTAGAAAATTTTTGTTTATTTAGGTTTCTACTTTTTTTTTAATCTTTGTAAGAAGCGACTAGCCATACTGTTTGGCCATATGTAAATTCCAAAATTAAAAAAATCTAGTTTGGAGGTGAAGCTACTATATTATATGTTGAACTATGTATCTAGACAGTTTAGTGGAATAAATATCCATCTGTGATATGTATCATAGTTAAAGAAAATTTTTAGCAGTATTTAAATGACAAAATTGACATATAAATATGTAATTTCTTCATGTCATGTAAATGTATACATGATGATATGCTCAAAACAGAGAACTTGAATAACCATATCACAGACGGTTCCATAATAGAACCGTCTGTGATACGCCCTACTACAAAAAGGCCAATACTGGACGCCTCATCACAGACAGTTGACCAAAACCGTCTATATTATATCCAATCACAGACGGTTTTGGTTTAGAGATCGTCTGCGTTACTGGTTGCGCTAAAAATCGTCTGTGAAGAGGTAATATCACAGACGATTCATATTTAAAATTGTCTATGATAATTGTATATTTCACAGACGGTTCTAAACACGAACCGTTTGTGTAGACTTCACAGACGGTTTTTAACTATAACCATCTGTGATAATATCGCTTTAGCTCCCCAATGAGTTTGTTCGTTCACTGTCGTTGCCGATCGATGCGTATCTTCACTCGCATTAATGCCGCTTCGGCTCCCCAATGCATCTCTTCATCTCATGCGCCGAATTTATTCATTGTTTTATAAAAAAGATATTAATCGATCCGCCATCGAAGATGATCGATCATCCGAACATCGATCACACACACTCTCTCTCTCTCTCTCTCTCGCTCTCTTTATATATATATATATATATATATATATATATATATATATATATATATATAACCTCTCAATTTATCGCTCTGTATATGATCATGACATTGATCATACGTATACGCAGCGATCACGTATGGAGCATGACGACGAGGACCAAGGTGAGGAGGTCGGCGATTGCCGTCACTGATCTTCCTCACGATATCGTCATCAACATTGTTGGCCACGTTGCTGCGAGCTCTCCTCACCCCATGGATGACCTCTGTAACCTATGAGCCACGTACGTACGTATGTTTTATACCTATAAAAATACGTACAACTATTTATTCTAACATCTTGAATTGTGTATGTATGTATAGTAATTGGAGTTGCAAGGCCATGTACAAGGCGTCCAAGGAGGGCGCCGTGGGGAGGCGCGTGGTGTTGGAGCGGGAGGAGGCGATGAAGTGGTTGGACAACGAGCGCTACCTCGTCATCGTCAACTACCTGGCCAGCGCCAGTAACCCGGAGGCCTGCTTCATCGTTGGCCTCCCGCTTGTATTCGCGCACCAGGACATGCAGCGCGGCCTCGTGTGCCTCGAGCGGGCGGCTGATGCCAGCCACAAGGCCGCGATCTACGTGCTCGGTCTCCTCTACACGGCCGGTGAGGTGCACGACGTTGGGAAGCACTACATCAGCCAGGTCGAGGGCGAGCCGGCCGACGGCGGGTGCGAGACGGCCAAGAGGACCAACTGGGAGTGTAGGCAGTACTAGAGGCTCACTGCAGACGCGGTCCAGGAGGCGGCATGGAAGATGGCTAGCCGGGCCCAGTGTGGGCGCTGTCGGAAGACGGCCACCGGTGCACAAGCACCGGCTGCGACGTGACGGAAGGGTGGGACGACTACATCGTCTTCTGTAGCGACGACTGTAGGATTAGGCATGAGTATGCCAAGTTTTTTGCACAGGTGTTAAACTACTTGCTGTAAAATTAAATACAATCATATGACGGTATTAATTACTGACCGATTAAAAACAAATATATCCCTGTCGTCTTCAGTTTCACTGTTTATTACCCTAGAATTTACTTATTATTGCGAAATATTATACCCACGACTTGTTAAGTGCATCAAGAATACAAAAAACACCACCCCCATGCTGCCCCATGCTAGTAAAAAAATTATTCTATATTAGAACAATATCACAGACGGTTCTATTATAGAACCGTCTGTGATAAGTATTTATTACAGACGGTTCTACTTTAGAGCTATTTGTGATGTCCAACTCTATTTATATTGACTCTAGGGTTTGCCTGCGTTCCCACTCAAACGATTAGTTTTGTCGCAGCGCGCGAGGGTTCGAGCTCCCACATCTTCCTGAGCCCGACGTCGCCTCCTCCTCGAGCTACTTAGCGCGCCTCCTCCCCCGAGCCCGAGCATGAGCCATCTCCTCCTCCTCCAGCCCGGCACGCCTCCTCCTCCCCGAGCCCGAGCCGCCGCCTCTTTCCATCCCTTCGTGAGTTGTTTGTGTTTTTTAGAATTAATTTATTTTACTAATTGTGTTGTGCTAGTTGTATTTTAATCTGTCTTGACATATATATACAGCTCCATGTGCATAGTATGTCATAATGTCATGCATCAGTCCACATTGTTAATTACTTAAATACTCACTAATCAAGTTTTTTTTCTATTCAGAGGTTAAAGGGTTTCTGAATTTTTGGACTTCTAGTATTAATATGAATTTATGAAGTTCTTGACATCCCTTCGTGAGTTGTTTCTGTTTTCAGAATTGATTTACTTTACTTAGTGTGTTGTGCTAGTTGTATTTCAATCTGTCTTAACTAGCACTAGGAGAATTGATTTACTTTACTTTTGGTAATTGCTTGATGAGAATATATAATTGTCATTGTCAGCTTGAAGAGGATAATTTGTGTTTTGTACTTTTGTTGGTTTACTGATAGCAGATTGGCTATTTTATTGAGATTAGTGATTCTATCCTGTATTTGAGATTAGTGATTCTGTCCTGTATTTGAGATTAGTGATTCTGTTTAGTTTCATTTAACTGGTTACTAATATATTAGCTAATCAGATAATAGAGTATTTCTGCACACTGTTAGTTGAATGACTTTGTGATGATTGAAAGTATAAAACTGTTGTTTTAGAAGTTATTTCTTGACATTATAGTGAAGCATTATTATATTTGAGCTCCAAAGGTTGATTTATTGTTATCACATTTAATTGATAAAGAATATTGACAAGTATCGAGAAGGCTAAGAACCCGGCGCCCCTCCTCCCCTCCCCCGAGCACGCGTCACCTCCTCCCCAAGCCCACCTCCCCTCTTCTCTATTCTTGATCTCTTCTTTATAAAATCTCCAAGCAGTGAAGCAGTGGCTGATTTTGCCTTTAAAATCAGCTTTATATATATATATATATATATATATATATATATATATATATATATATATATACATACATGTAGCCTTTGTTAGCTAACTTGAGGCCTGAATTCAGCTAGCTAACTCGCTCCTTGGCCGTTCATCCTAAATGTCCAGGTGAACCACGGCTACTCTATCGAACTTGACACACTAGGGTGTGCGATTTGCTTCATGTCGTGGAGGATTGATATGAAGCAAATCGTACACTACAATATGTTAGGTTCGATAGAGTAGTAGTGGTTCACCTGCACGTTTAGGATGAACAAAAGAACGAGCTAGCTAGCTGAATTCAAGCATCGAGTTAGCTAACAAGGGATTACGAAATATATATATATATATATATATATATATATATATGAAGCATTTTAAAGGCAAAAGCATTACATTGCTTTGAGGTTTTGTATAGAAGAGGCTATCATGGCGGTTCCATTTACCAACCGTCTGTAATAAGTAGGATATTACAGATGATTTTACCTATAAACCGTCTGTGTTATTCAAATATCACAAACGATTTAAGCTACAAACCATCTGTATTATTCAACTATCACAGACGGTTCTGAGTTAATAACCATCTATGATAGTATGTATCACAGACAGTTCGAAAATCGTCTGTGATGATCTCATGTCATTATAGACTCATAAACTCAGACGGCTCACAAAACCATCTGTGATGACGTTTTTGAACCGTCTGTGAAGACTTTTCCTGTAGTAGTGATGGTTTCATATCACGGACGATTCCATTATGGAACTGTCTGTGATAAGTATCATTGATAGTTCTATAATAGAACCGTTTGTGATATGAGACCATATCACGGAAGGGTCTATTATAGAACCGTCAGTCATAAGTATCACTCTTTATTACTAGGAGCCCGCTAGGGTTTGCGCCTTAACTCGTCACTCCCCAACGCTCTTACTCTCACCCGTTCCCCTCCCCACCCGAGCGCTCCCGACCGTGACGCTGCCGCCGCTGCTGGTCCAATCGACCTCCCACCGGCCAAATCCACCTCCCCGCCGTCAGATCTTCCTTCCCCTCTTTGTCCTCTCCCCCCGGCGTGTACGACCCCGGCTACCTCTCCACCGACCTCCCCCAACTACCTCGACATTGCCGCCCCCGACATCGACGACTCCACCTGAATCGCGCCTTCTCCCGACCTGTGCCTCCTTGTGCTCGGCTCCAACCCGGCTGTGGTTTGAGGCCCGGTTGTTTGGGGCTTCCTCCTTCCTGGACTCAATCCCCCATTCCCCCACTTCCTCTTTCTGTTATTTTAGTTTTATGCTTGAGCTTGTTTTGGTTTACTGATGTGAGTTGATTATTTACTGATGTGTGTTAATTTATTGATTAAGCATGTAAATGAAATGGAGGTGGGTTAATGCATGGTGGAGGTGTTACCGCCGGTATTACGTCGCACTGAAGTAACTACTCCCCTCTACTCTCTATCACTTTCCCTCCCCTTGCTCTGTAATGTAAACTGAGGGCTATTGGTGTATGTGCATTCTGTGCATCTTGCTTAGTTTATGTTGTGGGTTCAGATTGACAAAAATGAATGGGGCAAAATGGTGGGTTTGGTTGTGCTCTCTGATGGATATTGAGGGTTATTAATGCCGGTTCTTTGTGCTTGGTTGGCTTACATGGGATGTGGTTTGGATGGGGCAAAATATCAGTCTGTACACATAATTTTTTTTGTACATGTAACTAATCTTATGGTATATTTCTATATGGTATTCTGCTTTTGAAAGATGCAATTAACTTTTCAGATTTGTAAAGGTTAGGCTAATCTGTAAAGCTGCAATTAACATATAAATTTCTAGAATTTTTACCTAGCTTGTGCCTCTGATCATCAGTTATTATCAATTGGTGTGTATTCTATTCCAAAACAAGACCAAATTAGTCAAAAACTACTACAACACCTCTTCACCTGTCTCTCGCTATTTATTTCACCTTTGTCTGTGTAACCGTGTTCATACCAGTCAAGTTCTCCTCCTTTGCGTCCCAAGTACGTCCTACCATTCTATTCCTGATTTCTTGTCTATAATCTCTAAGCAGTGGCTGCTTGTGCCTTTAAAAGCGCTTTATATATATATATATATATATATATATATATATATATATATATATATATATATATATATATATATATATTGTCCTTAGTCCCCGACCACTTAGGGGATCGTGAGGAGGATGAGACAGCAGCCACGGGCAACTTCATCGAGCCTGCAAGTTCAAGAAGTATGGCTATCAGGAGAGCGCGTGGACATACAATTACCTGGATGTCGTCGATAGGTAATTGGACTTAACATTAAGGAATGCTTGGTTACTGATATATGAAGCCACTTCAGTCGAAGTACCTGCGCGTCCACACCATGTTCAGAAAGTGGCGTGGATTTAAATTGTTCCTAGTCTTATCTCTCTCTACTCGACCCTATTTATGAAATTATTTCCTTTGCCAGTTTTAAATTGTTCCCTACCCATCGCCCGTCTCTTTTTCTACAATGGTATATTGACTTTTGTCAAACACCCTTAAGTTCGCAGAAAAGTTGACATTGTGTTTTCTCCCCTTCCATCCCTTGTATGGAGTAATCTCATGTTTTTAGTGATTACTCTGTGTAGGACGAAAGTTGCTGCCAATATAGCTTCCTTGTACCATATCTTAGGTATACCAACACTCCAACATGGCATTCCCCATGTCTGATAGTGTTCGATTTTTCCACTCAGCTACCCTGTTTTATTGGGGTGAATATGATGGTCTAAATTCATGGATTATTCCATGCTCATGATAGAATTGGGAGAATTTAAGAGTGATATACTCTCCTCCACGACCAGACCTTAATATTTTAATTTTCCTTTCTAGTTGGTTCTTAACCTCGTCCTTATAATTTTGAAAGTAATTTAAAGCTTCATCTTTTGTTTTCAGTAAATATACATAACAAGATCGCGATGCACCATCAATAAGAGTTAGAAAATGCCTTACACAAGTCAGAATAGACAAGATCTAATAGTGCCAAGTTCTTTTTTTTTTCCTTTAACCATTTAAAGGGCTTTTGAGGTTGCTTTCCTTGCATATAAGTTTGGCACTTCTATTCTTTGACAGTTTCATATTTTGGAACCAATTCTAATCTGAACATTCGAGCAATATTATCAAAACCAATATGACAGAAACGAGAATGCCAAACATTGGCTTCACAAGTCATGCGATTTCCACGCTAAAACCCGTGAATACGCCCGCGCACGTGTGTTTAGCCATACCACCACATACTATGTGTCACATATTTTAAGTGGTAGTAAGGATTTTACCTTTTATATTGCTCTCCTCACACTTGCTAAGCAATGTTGTACTAAATCATGCCATGTTTTGGAATTAGGAATAAATAGGCCTTTGGACGATGAGTCCAGTTCTAATAGCTGCGCATAGCTTAGAGCAAGGAACTATAGAATGGAAGAGAACATCCGGCAGCGTACATCTTTCTTGTCACTGTTCAATCAAGCAGACTGTATTTACTTATCTTCCTTACAGCTGTCGAAAATGTACTGTAGCATCATTTGCATCTAAAAAAAGCCTCTCTTAAGAGGTGCATGAGTTTAAAAAGATATGTGAAGAAAAAAGTAGAAAGAATGACCCAGTGAGAGTTAGCCATAAGAGGTACGTGTGGATGATACGCTAGTGTTATTTCAGCTCTTTGTACCATCGCCTGTTTGCACCATCATGTTTTGGGCCAGCCTGGCATCCTCCAACGCAGCAACGTCTCCAAGCGAGCCGACCCCACTGTCCGAACCAGTTCCCACCGAAGAGAGGGTCGGGCCGACCCATGACCACAAAATTTCGTCATGGCCATGGGGGGGCCAAGCTGTGGGCCGGACCGGCCCGCCCCATTTGCGCCCCTAGGACGATCAACATGTATTCTTCTCAAGGTCGTCCTAATGAAGATCGAGAATGCCGCTATACAGAGAAGGCTCATAAACAATATGTACATGCTAGTTATCAATCGTTTCAGCTCGAAGCGTTCATTTCTAAAAAGATAGCTAGTGCTTGGTGGTTCGGCCAGTATTCACTAAAAAGTCCGAGAAGTACCAATGTGTGGTTAGCACAACCTTCCATTTTACACAAGTTCCTTTCATTTTATTGTAAAAGGGGGACCCTTATAGGCGTGATGGTCGTTAAGTAGCACTTGTGTCTCAATCACTAGGGAGGGTGCAAACTTGTATGTTGTAACCCCAATGTAACAGTATGACAATGACAAGCTACCTGCTATGCCATTTAGCCCTACAGTGGCCACCTTGAGACAGCAAACTAGCTAAAAGCATTTCATAATGTTCCTTTTCGTATATACATGGGTGTGCAAAGTACCAGTAGTTCTTTTTTCTGGAGGCCAGGAAGGACCAGATGCCAAAAGTTTATCACAGGTTTATATATGACTAAAGGGAAAGGTAGAAGCAGCAGCACTCTGTAACAGATGCTTCTATGCTGGATGGAATCTTCTCCACTCTGTAACCCAATACCTACCTCCCCCTTTGTTTTTTGGCCTTCCTTCTGTTCTTTGTCCTGTAAAAGAGGTGTCCACTGAACAACAAAGCACAATTTTTTATGGGCTTAGTTTTTTTTTCAGCCCGTTTGGTTAACTAATCTTGATAAATCTTATAGCAAGTAGAGACCGATTTCCGGATTAAAAGGGTAAAACACATATTAAATATTTTTCTTATAAAATAATTAATGCCAAGTTGCGAACATATATAGAGATGTGACACTGCGGTATTTTTCGAAACGGTTTTAACCGGATTCCATTAAACTGATAACATAATTTACATAGCCACTGCGACTTTTTTTAGTTTGCGTTATAGGTTTTTCTAGACAGACCAAACCTAAGAAAGAATTTGGTTGACACGAAAGGAGCACAAAAATACCATTGCCAATTATCAAACTTTGCAAATCATGTCGGCTCGGTCCATAATGCACCAAAAGACCTTTCTGCCGTGCCAGCAGTTAGGTGCTTGGGAGAATAAAGAGTAGGTACATTTTCCCCCCTAGATTAGTTGTCTTGGCTCACTAGATGAGATTAAAAAATCAATCATACAGAGAAGCAAGACACTAAAGGAGCTTAAGATTCTGCATGGAGTTGTTGACTCCAGCTCACACAGCTAAAAGACTATGATGCGAAGGAGAGAACAAACAATGTCATCTACCAACACAAACTAAAGCAGCAGCAACAACGGCAACCAAAAGCAAGAAGCATCATATATATAATCTCAACTTGATGTCTAAAACCATTACATTACATTAAATTGCGAATTCCTCATGGCAACAAAAGAAAACACCGTCTTTTTCGCCTCTGTCTCGGCCTCTGCTGTGCGCCAAATCTTCAGCTGAGGCAATGAGCAAGTAAGAGCTCCCCCCTTCCTCCCTACGCACGGGTGTATGTACAATCATGGAGAATCCAATGATTGGAGCTCAGCCCTCGTGTTGAGTGGCCCTGCACTAGACATGCCCCCCAGCGATCATTTCTTGACTTGATTGGTGAAACTGAATTGCCTCCGAATCCGAGCGGCGATGATTAGTTCCATTCCATCACGTATTGCCGCGGAACCCCATCTGAAGCACACTGTGGAGGTCGTCTTCCCACAAGCCCCCAAGCTGAAAATTGACCACAACTCTCGCGTTTTAAGATCAGGCGGTCGGAGAAATAGGCATGCGCACAATTTGCCGTTTGAGCTGAACGGCAGAGATACGAATCGATATATCTGGACATGATATTGTACCTGAGAATTAGCACTCTGAAATCCATCAAGGGAAGAGCCTGGGATGCCATGGTTCACAAACGAGGGCGGCAATTCGAAGCCTTTGGCATTGATCACAGCGCTCTGCACAGCGGCCCCTTGAGACGACGCGTAGCAGAACTCCGAGCTCGAGCCCTCCAGTGAGTAGGCTGGCGGCAGCAGTGGCAGCGATGACGGAGCTGGCGCTCTGGGTTGGTTAGCCTGCACAATTCACAGCCATAAGCAAGCTGATGGACGAAATCGTAAGCTCATCAACCAACTACAAAGCTTGTTTCAGGGAGCTCAGGGTGAGTTACGTCTTTGGGGCTGAAATTGTCCACGTCGAAATCCAGCCGCGGGTTGACAGTCGCGAGCTTCATTGACAGGAACTGTTGTAACAGGAAATCATCTTGCTCAAATTGAGAAGCAATCATAACATTTCTCAACTTTTGTTCAGTTGATTAATTACAGAGATTGCCACACCTCAACTTGCCGTTGCAACGACTGCACGTAGTTTATGATCTCGTCGAGCATTACTGCTTTTCCAGTAACCTGCATTTACAAAAAATGCAAAGTTATTAATATCTCTGTCAAAAAAAGTTTGCTTCTGAAGTTTTTCATGCGCTCGCTGCTTTTTTTGTTGAACTTGGTTACCTTGTTGCAGCCAGGCACGAGGTCTTGAAGCAGCTTCATGCGCTCGCTGATCTTTTCTCTCCTCACCTGAAGATAAACCACCGAGGGCAATCACGTCAACAACCAGAGGCATGAAAGAAAGGCGCAATTGACGCAATTGTGGCATTGGACGCTGCCGGCATACCCGCTCGGCGAGGCTGTGGCTGTCGGTGGCCTGCGCGGCGCGCGCGCACATGGATGTAGTCCTTAGGCGGCTCTGCGGCGGCCTCCTTCCTCTTGCCATTGCCATTTCCTGCCTCGCCGGCCGCCGGCTTGATCGGCTCCTCGTCTTGGTTGGCGTCTGTTGATAGCTTGCACTTCTTGGCTCTCGTCTCCGGTCCCGGCAACTGAGGAAAATTCACTATTGTTTCAGTCTGTTTTGGCATTAAAATTGGAGTAGCGAAACAGAGACGAGCGGTACTTTAGTAGTGGCCGTGGTCGCCGCGTCCTTGCCTTTGGCCTTGGCGCCCGACGCCTTCCGCTTCCGGCAATGGCCGTCGCTGCTCGATCCGTCGCTCGCTGGCAGGTGAACACCACCAGGAGCGGCCGCCGGCTCAGCGAGGAGCGACTGGCTGCTCGCCACGCGGGAAAGCTTCCTGCCGCCGGGTCCACCGGCAGCCGGCAAGCACGACAGCCGGTGGAGAAGAGCAGGCACGGGCGGCGCCGGCTTGGACGGGGAGCCCACAGGCGTGCTGTAGCAGGACGCGTAACGCGACGACGACGGCGGCGACGGCACGCCGAGGCCGCCGCAGACTCCACCAAGCCGGCTCGCGAGCTCCTCCATCAGCACGGCCTCATGGGATCCTCCGGTGGCCGCCGCGGCGAGCGACGACGGCGACGACACGAGCGAGCTCAGCGCAGAGTCGAGCGCGCGAGCGCTCGCCTCGTGCTCCCATCCGGCGCCACCCCCGCCCATAACGACCTCCTGCAGCTGCAAGGCGTCGAGCGGCGCGGTCACGGCGCCGTGCGTGAACGGCCATGCCAGCCCGTGGAAGCTCCCAAGGAAGCCGTCGTGCGCCATTGCTGCCACCACAAAGCAGGGGACGACGTGTGTGCGTGCGTGCGTGCCGGCGCGAGGACGGCAAAGGCGGGAAGTGCGCGTCGTGGTGCGGAATAAGTGGGCGCTTTCGGGGGGCGCTTCTTGGTGCGGTATGTCTGTCTAGTCGTCTAGAGAGAGAGAGAGAGAGAGATGGGGCGAGGAACGAGGAGAGAAGAAATAGAGGGACACAGGACCGAGGGGAGGGGAAAAGGCACAGGCTGGGTGGAAGAATATCCTCTACCGTCCCTGTTATAACGGCACAGTGTGCCTTTACCTTCGTCGAACCGTTCTTTTGGAAGGCATCGACAAGATTTTCCAGGCCCACCATCTCCACCGTATCTCCTCTCTGAAGTACCTATCGGCGAGGCAAGAAGAAATGGCCATGTCAGAGATGAACGCGTTGGCCGGCGGTGGTCTCCTCGCTCGATGCGGTCGGGCGTATGTCACAGCTGTGCAAAGAAAAGGCAGCAACGGTGCCGTGGCTGTGGTTCTGCACAAAGAACAGCTTGCTGCTAGCTTGTAGCAAGGATCTGATCAGGAGTTAGCACTTGCCGTGGCTGTGGTTCTTCATTGAGGCTTTGTAGCGACTCCGATGTACACGAAAGAGAGAAGTAACTTCTCTAGGAACATGATGATATCTGCTCCGTTGTTGCGCAACTCACGATCGGATGTAAGGAAATGCACGGTGGTGCCGTTATAACGACAACGGCAGAGGACATTCTTCCGAGGCTGGGTACTGAACTACTGGGACTGTGATCCACGACCGTTCAATTTTATAATTTCTCTTTCTGAAACAGGAAATTTGATGGAGTCTTTTCTAGGGTATAGCTGAGTGGTGAGGATCAACTGAAACAAAGATTTGTCGATTTCAAAACTAATTTTAATTTTTTTGGGTATAGTTTTAAAAATATGTGCCTCTGAAGTGTCACGGAGCTAATTTTCTCGAAGGTTATTTCAAACGGAACTAATTTATCGGATTCAATTTTCTAAACCTAGTAACTTGCTCATAGAAATATGTATTGCAATCCCCGGTGGTACTGTATAAATCACCATTCCAATATCCTTGAAACTAATCTAGTCCTTTGATGGTACTCCGGGACTGTTTCAATATAATTGTTGTTTAAGGAATGCGTATACTCAATTTCCTTACTTCAATTATATAAAACGTGTTTGGATTGTCCATACGAAAGTAATGTCAGTCGACTTCCGTGAAAATACTTTCATAATAAAAATTCCATTTCGTAATATTTAGCTTCACAGATCTGAAATTAGTAGATAAACTTGTATTAGAGACCAGATCGATGTCTAAGCGGAGTATTTAACAGAATTTTGCACAGTACGAATACTTTGTAGTACGCATCCGCCATTTCTACGAATATTATCAACAAGTGTAGGTTATCCTTTTTAATTTTTTTACCCTCTATCTACCATTTCATTGAAAAAAGAAATTTAGGCTGAACTGAATTACATGGGGCCCATACAGTTGTAAGTTGTTTGCCCGCTTACCAGTTGAAACTTCGCTATAAACGCAAAGCTACAACACCAGAGAGCAGCTAAATTGTCCATTCCAAATGGTAGCTCTGAGCTCGCATTATGTTTGGCAAACCTAACCGAAGGCAACAGAAAAGCAATTTCCATTAGGTGCCTCGGATCTGAACAACCATTGCATAACCCCCTAACCTTTCTGCATAGACTAACTAATTTGCCTAGTGCGAGGTGCTAATCATCAATGGTTCTAAGCGTGCTGATTCCGTGGTCCAATGATGGAGCCACAGGAAACTAATGAAGCATTATCCATGGAAGATTTGCTCGGCCAAGTGGCTATTATCAGCTGCAATTCATATTGTAGGTAGGGTGCCGGGGTTCGTTCATGCTTTGAGAAAAAACATTATGTTCGCCGTGGACTACCAGAGTTTCTATTATATGCTCTTTAAACTATCAAAGATGTCACATTATCATTGATTATACCATGGGTAATGAATGCTACGGGACGTCTGATGGCATCGGATGCATCACCCCCTCATCCACTTCTCTCACACTTTTCTCTCTCCCATCTCAAAATTCCCC
This sequence comes from Ampelocalamus luodianensis, assembly GCA_036346255.1. Classification (NCBI taxonomy): domain Eukaryota; kingdom Viridiplantae; phylum Streptophyta; class Magnoliopsida; order Poales; family Poaceae; genus Ampelocalamus; species Ampelocalamus luodianensis. Next base: position 220,858 of record JAYEVH010000353.1, read on the forward strand.
CAAATCCCCTCGTCCTATTCCTCTCCCATCTCCAGATTCACCCCAAATCCCCTCATCCAACTCCTCCCCACCTCGTCCATGGCGCTGCCACACTAGCTGTAGTTGCCGCCGTGGCTGCCGTTCATCATCATGCCACTGCCAGTGCAGCTCGAGTTAAGGTAGTCCAGGAGCGTCCAGTCCGACTAGTCGGCCGGCCCTAGGTCCAGCCCATCCAGGCTGAGGCTCCCCAGTGCCGAGTCGAACACACGGGCACCATGAAGCTCACCGAGGTACTGGTCCCAGCTTAGTTCGGAGAAGCAGGGCACCGGCGGGAGCATGGCCGTCGAGCCGGAAGTCGACATGCTCGGGCTCGGGTCGATGGGGTACTACTGGCGGTACCCATTGTTGGTCGTCATGTTCGTCTCTTGCTAATTGTTGACCGGCAAGGATAGGGCCATGATGATGTGGGCTTCGGCGGCAGGCTGGAGTGGCTGCTCGACGTGGTGCGCCGACGTCGAGGACATTTTCTCGAGCAGGCGCGACATCCAATAGCACCGGACGATGTTGCGGAAGACGGTGTTGTTGGCGTCAACCTAGAGCTGTCGCGCATGCTTATGCTCTCTCCTCCGGATTTGTTGCAACAACTTTCCTAAATTGTTGCACGAGATTTTTTATTTTGTTATAATATGTCTTCTTAAATGTTGTAGTAAGAGGATTTGTGTTGCAGTGAGATTTTGAATTTGTTGCACAAGATTTTTTTTTGTTCCAATTGGGTTTCAGATTTGTTGCATAATATTTTTTTTCCCTGTTGTAGTGGGATTGCTAGATGTTGCATCGTTTTTGTTGTACTAGGTTGTTGCATCCGTGGTGATTTTTGTTGCATTTTCATCTGATCGATGTTGTGTCTCACTACAAATTTGGTGCTTATGCAATTCTTTGTTCTAAACTTTTGTACTAATTTTTCCAATTACATTTTTTTATAAGAACAAGACCTGCCATTTACAGTGAATTCTGCCAAGAGGTACGAATTTGTTTCCATGTTTTGAGTTAGAATCCAATTTTGGTTAGATATTGAATTAATTTTGTTGCATGCTCAGTTCCAAATTGTTGCAGCAGAACGTACAATGGAAAGGTTTCCATCGTACGACCGGACGCTAGTCATGTCCTTATACCATATAAGAAAATTATAATATGTAGAAGGATTTTTTTCACATATACTATTGAGGTAGAGTTACTCATATTGATGAGGCATCCCTAACACTTATACATCTTTCCTATTGGTGGTCATACACATACGAGGTGGACGCCATACGTGGCCTTCAAATAATTCAAGTCTGAAGTGCATATTGGTCCACCGACGAGAGCAAGAGCTAAACTTCTAAATCAACAGTGCTTTTGTTTCTTAATGAATCTTCTATTGTCATTGATGAGAATTGGGTATTACCTCATGCAAATGTTTTGTGCATTCTCGAGTTTGAACATTGTGAAGCCTTTGGAACCAAGAGGAGGCGGAGTCAAAGCAATGGAGGAGAAGCTCACGTGGGTCAACCAAGGAGAAAAGCCCAGAATTCAAGCCCAATTCGGATCTTCCACCATTGCAACCGAAATTTATCTCGGAATCAACTCAATTCAATTCGATTCGGTTCGGGACAGCCAGCAGTGGCTGTAATAAAAACCATAACTTTTGCATACTGAGTCCGATTGGGGTGTTCTTGGACTTGTTTGAAAGCTTATTCCAAAGCCCACACAATGGTTTTGGCCCCACTTGAAGACTTACGGTCGCGCCGCTATGGCGAAACAATGTGACAGACTTAAGTTAGGTTTTCCTTTTGTGTGTTTTTAGGTCTTAGCCAGAGTTAGAGTTTGATTCGGCATGTGTGGCCGCCCTAGGCCGTGCGTGAGTCGTGGAGCGCCTTAAATACCCTTACCCTCCCTTGTATCCGTTAGACCAGTTTATTCATAAGATTGAAACATAGCTATTGCTTGTTCTTTCGACCCCGAGTTCATGCGAGGACTTTGAGAGAGGACGAGGCGATCCAATTGTTCGTTCGCAATTCAAGGTCAAGCCGTCGTTCCATTGGGAATCGGGACTTGGCGTTAAATGGTTCGTGGTCTCGCGACGAACAACTACCCGGTGTGTTGTGGGCGTATTCAGAAGAGTTGAGGGTTCGTGCATTGGCGCGAGTGTTCAATTAGCGACATCGTCTACTTCGCATCAACTATCCACGGTTTCTCACTGAGAAGATCGGGCCTCCCCGTATCACATATCCTATTTCTTTAGGACTTGAAGAGGTGTGCTACATGAATTCCTACATGAATCCTAATAGGATTATGATTCCTACTTCTCTTTAGAGTATCATTTCTACTTTATTTTAGAGGACTAGGGTGATGGGCGGGTAACCCGATCTTTCGATGAGATTGATAACTATTGATTTTGGTAGAGGTGACTCTTGCGATCCGACTACAACCGTACGACGACGCTTGCGCCTTAGCAATCGTTGAATCAACTCCGAGATGTTATTGACCGTGCTAGAAGCGCGATCAACCTGAACACGAGGTTGAATTCCTGCGAGCCATCGAAGAACTAGTAATAATAAAATATATGCAATCTGATATTGCGAATAAGAATGTAGCGTAGATGGTATTGAAAATCAAAAGTGGGATCCCGAAGGCTGTCTTGACAGGTGGTCGTCCAACACAACTGAAGAACAGAAGTTTGCACAATGGCTAAACTTAAACTCAACAAAATCCCCGTTCTAGCCAGAGAACGGCGGCTCCTATATGGGAAGACGACCAAGGGTGGCGGCCAGGGAAGTGGACGCACGCCCCTAGGGTTACAAGGCCCATGGACCCAAGAGGAGGTGGCGCAGCACCCTTTTTTACTCGGACAAAAGAACAGATGTGAATTGTTTTGTTTATTGTGGCCGGTTCGGTTGGAATTTGAAGCTGAGGTTGGATCCATTAGAAAGTAGACTTGATAAGCTTTCAATGAAGTCCAAGAACTTCCCAGAACTTCCCAAACGGAGTCTGTATGAAGAAGTTACGGGCGTTTGAACTTAGTGTTGTCGCAGCATTGTAGATAAAGTTATATTCACAACTTCAGTTTGTCCATCAGTTTGGGGATGACAAGTAGTAGAAAATAGCAGCTTAGTCCCCAATTTAGCCCATAAAATTCACCAAAAATGGCTAAGGAATTTATCATCATGATCTGAAACTATAGTATTAGACACACCATGCAATCGAACAACTTCACGAAAAAATAAATCAGCAATATTGACAGCATCATTGCTCTTATGACATGGTATAAAGTGAGCCATCTTAGAAAATCTATCAACAACCACGAATATACTATCGCTCCCCTTATTTGTTCTAGGCAATCCTAAAACAAAGTCCATCGAAATATCTTCCCACGTAACTGAAAGCGGTAGAGGCATGTATAAACCATGAGGATTAAGTCGTGACTTAGCTCTTTGACATGTAGTGCAGCGAGCAACGTAGCGCTCGACGTCCCGTCTCATCTTTGGCCAAAAGAAATGATCAGCAAGTATATCCTCCGTTTCTTCACGCGAAAGTGTCCCATCAGCCCGCCTCCATGCGCTTCCTGTAACAACAACAAATAAACGGAGCTAGCTGGAATGTATAGCTTGTTAGCTCTAAACACAAACCCGTCATTAATGACAAATTTGTTCCACATTTTCCCGTCTTTACAATTCAACAATATATCTGTAAAATCAGCATCATGCACATATTGCTCTTTAATAGTCTCCAATCCAAAATTTTTGAAGTCAAGTTGTGAAAGCATGGTATATCTCCTAGACAAAGCATCAGCAATAACATTCTCCTTTCCCTTCTTGTGTTTTATGACATAAGGAAAAGACTCAATAAATTCAACCTACTTTGCATGTCTACGCTTCAATTTACTTTGACTTTGAATATGCTTTAAAGATTCGTGATCAGAATGTATAACAAATTCTTTGGGCCATAAATAATGTTGCCAAGTTTCCAAAGTTCGAAATAGTGCATATAATTCCTTATCATAAATAGAATAGTTCAAACTAGGCCCACTCAATTTCTCACTGAAGTATGCTATAGGTTTACCTTCTTGTAGCAATACACCACCTAAACCAATTCCGCTGACATCACATTCTAGTTCAAAAGTCTTATTAAAGACAGGGAGTTGTAGTAGTGGTGCATGTGTTAACTTATCTTTCAATGTGGTGAAGGCGTTCTCCTGTGCGGCGCTCCAAGCAAATGACACGCCCTTCTTGGTGAGCTCATTCAATGGTGCAGCGATGGTGCTGAAATCCTTCACGAGGCGGCGGTAGAATCCAGCAAGTCCTAAAAAGCTTCGTACCTGTGTGACCGTGTTAGGAGTCGGCCAACTCTGTATTGCTTCAATCTTGGCTTGATCAACTTCAATTCCTTGTAGAGTAACAACATAGCCAAGAAACGCGACTCGATTGGTGCAAAAGGTGCACTTTTCAAGGTTACCAAATAAACGTGCATCACGTAAAGCATTAAAAACAGCACATAAATGGTCAAGATGTTCTTCTAAGAATTTGTTGTGTATTAATATGTCATCAAAATAAACCACCACAAATCTACCAATGAAAGCACGTAAAACCTCGTTCATTAATCTCATGAAGGTGCTAGGTGCATTAGTTAATCCAAAAGGCATTATTAACCACTCATATAACCCGAACTTAGTTCTAAATGCGGTTTTCCATTCATCGCCTAATTTTATGCGAATTTGATGATATCCACTACTCAAATCAACCTTAGAGAAAACAACAGAGCCACTCAATTCATCAAGCATATCATCTAACCTAGGAATAGGATGACGATACCTAATGGTGATATTATTAATTGCTCTACAATCTACACATATACGCCATGATCTATCTTTCTTAGGCACTAAAATGACCGGGACAGCACAAGGACTAAGAGATTCACGCACATACCCTTTAGCAAGAAATTCTTGAACTTGGCGCTGAATTTCTTTAGTTTCTTCTGGATTGGTCCTATATGGTGTACGGTTGGGCAGTGATGCGCCAGGAATTAAATCAATTTGATGCTCAATCCCTCGAAGCGGTGGTGTGAGGACCCGGAATATTTAACTAGTAACACTTAACCTCCAAATGGTTCTAGCATTACTAATTAAACATTCTAAGCCTCGATGGACATATGTTTCCTGCACTGCAACATATGCACATCATCACAAAATTACACATCATTTCCATACAACATATATCACTAAGTTCAACAACGACATAAAGTAAAGTTATTACAAAGAGAGCCGACCGCCAAATAGATCAATATACAAGAATGACAATGAAGCAAAAGCGCCATAGGATGGCTAGAACAAAAGTCGATCGGTTAGCCACACACCCACAAGGCAACCGGCCGGGCGCCAAGCTAGTCGCCCATGGCTACCACAACACAACTCACAAAAGTGAGGCCCTCGGCTCACCTTCTTCCTCTGCAACAAAACAATTAAGCATAGCAACCGAGTACAAAGATTGTCTTTGTACCGCAAGAGCGACGTGTGGAATAGCGGACCTATTCATAAACTACATGCGAGCTCATTTAGGTGGAGGTTGTATGTCTCATTTTGCATGAAGCCAATTTTATTTGCAATAATGTAATACATTTTAAAAGCAAGTTTGCAAATCTGTTTAGTTATCAAAGTAATGATGTAATCTGAGATACATACAAGTAACCACTGGAAGTGACTATCCCAATAGTCACCACAACATAGCACGAATCCCGATTCGTACCACCCATCAAGTTTTAATTTAAAGGTTGTAGTCTAACTCTTGAAAGACCTCCCCAAGCGTGTCCATAACCTAGGGCGAGGCTATTCGAATAGTTTTAACCTGCGCAGGGTGTACCAATGTACCCACACTTGCATCGCCTTTAAGCCAAAAGCACACTTCAGTAGGTATGCTAAGACTGACTAAGTCCTACGAGGCGCTTTCCAATATTGTGTATTAACTACGAGCCGCTCAGATGGGTAGAAACACCATACGCTTACATTGCAAGCGAAAGACAACAAATCCCATCCCGGTGAAGTCTTTCGGACACTACAATGCTCCCAACACCATCCCTCCTGCGACCTCCTGCGACCGGAGCCAATACACGCCAAAGTACTAAGTCAAGAGAGGTCCCATACCCTCTAGTGTGGTGAGCACGCTAAAATGCTTGGTTTAGTGTAACAAGATGTTCGGTCCTTGTTGACTTAGGCACCATTCAGTCACACGAGAATCACACCAACATACCATTGTGCCCAAGTCTAAATCATTTTGCTTTTAGTTTTAGTTTTCACAAGTAGACATGGCACAAGGTGGAAATCATAAATCATAATAAGTTTTGTGTGATCAAGGTTATCGACAAGTCGATAACCGCCCATTTCTACCAAGCTAAGCATGACTAAGCAATTAATTCGCAACTACTAAGTGACAAGAGCCCATCCACGAACTCTAAATCACAGCAAGTAACCTAGGCTCATGGTAGTAGAGGATAATCATTTGCTAAGGAAATGCATCTACTAGGCCAACTATTAAAACAAAGTAGCAATGCATACATAGAATTTGTAACCAACATAAATACTTAAAATACTGGGATTAACATGATCAAACTGCTTGCCTTCTTGCTGTTGCTCAATTGGTTGCGGAGGATCGTTCTCGGGATTACCGCAAATGTCGAATCCTAAGCGAAAGGCAAAAAGAACCAAGAACAACCAATAAGACGAGCCACAAATAAACAAAGAGCAAGCAAAACTTAACCAAATGCGACGAAATTTACACATAAGGTAGAATACGAATATACCTAGACATAGAAACTGGAAAAACCTAATTTGGATTTGTGGTGCAAAAGATAATGCATAAAAATACATTTTCGGCCATAATTAGCACTGTAGCAAAAATATTTTCTAGAGAGATTTTGAAGCTGGAATTTTTATGGTAGCTACCTACTGGTATAGAGGTAACCCATATAAAATTTCAGGTCATTTGGAGTTAAAGTGATTTAGTTATGATCTTTCTAAGATGCAAAATTGGCATAATGCACTTTCCAGGAGCATAAATATGTTCAAAACTAATTTTACAGAGAAGTATACCAACAGAGGGGTTTTCTAGAATTTATCAAGTATATTTTGCATTTACAGAGAATTACTTGTGCATTTTATAAGTCTTCCAGAATTTTCTAAATGCTAAAAATAGGTACTAACTCATTAATCAAGGTTTACATTACAATCTTGGACCTACCATCATTTTTATATTAACATTGGGTTAATAACAAACTTATCAAGGTTGGAATCATTCATTTTGGACATACACAGAGCAAGATATGCATTTTCTAAAGTTTTATTCATTTTGGAATATTCAAAATGACAAATCAAGTCATTCCTAGTTATACAATTTTACGCTCTTCGAACATGCTTAAATCCATTTTTATAATAAGCTAAAGTGATAACATAATTTATTACTGTTGGAATTAACTAAAAAGTAGCTAAAATGAATTAGTTATGAGTTTCTAAAGTTTTACATCATTTTGATCGTTAAATAAATACTTACCAAATCAGAACAACCCAAAACAAAGAAAACAGCGTGGACGCCCGTGGGCGTAGATTTAAAATCCAACGGCCCCACGACGCTGGAAATAGCGCACGCGCGCCAAACCTAATCGGGGTCCACCGTTGGATCAAGATCCAACGCCCAAACGAGTGCATGCAACCGGACGATGCGGTTGCCTCGGTGAACCACGCACCGCAGATCTAAAGATAAACGGCTTAGAACCCACATCTAACCGGAAGGTCCGATTGCACACATGATCTCACGCAGATCGCGAGATGGACGGTCCAGATGATGAGGGGCGGAGGGTCCGAACGCATACAAGATCTAGGCGCAGATCTAAAAATGAACGGTGGAAAATGATCGCGGTTCAAAAGAAGTGCGGCGATTGGGACCGCATGTCGGTGACTACGAGTCACGCATCGCAACGATTTAACCCACGCACGCGTGCACCGGGCCCACAAATCGGCGACTAAGCGAGGCGGTTAAGACCAAATTAATGATTCTAATGATTGACATTAATTAGACTCTAATGATTGCGAGATTTGATTCTAACCCTCGGGCCCACGATCGGCGACCGAGGTTAATTCCGGCGATTAAGCGCCAACTCCTTTAATTAAGCAATGATTAGATATTAATGATGTCGAACGATGCGGGATTGATCAGAGAGCGATTAAAGGATGTTGGGCCCACAAGTCGATGGTTCAACAATAATGATTAAGACACGATAATACTAATGGTTGGTAATTAATGTGTCCTAATGAGTCGACTAAACAGGAGCTCCTCGCGGCAAAATCCGAGTGGCTTCCACGGCAAATCGCCGGCGACACCATGGCGCGGCGCCACCAAGGACCAAAATGGATCCGCAATAGCACAAAGAATCTGGGGTAGCATTCTCACCGGCGAAGGACTAGAACGCGGCCTGGCGGAAAACGAAAATGGGAGCTATCGCTAAACACGAAAATTGCGATGAGCTCCACTTTGCAAGCCTAGGATGCGGTGCCAAAGCTTCTAAGGACTAATAAGAAGCTACCTTAGCGACGAAGCTTCAAAGATGGCGGAGATGCTTGATCACGGTGGAAGCTCGCGGACACGAAGAAGAAAGGTTGAAAATGACCCCCTGAGCCAAATGAGTGATCCCAAAGCATCAGTATAGCTTTATTAAGGTTCACAGAGGCTACATGAGCAAGTAATTAGAAAAGGGAGCACTCACCTGAGCTGAGGAAAAAGGTGACCAAAATCGGCCGAATTTGAACAAACCCCAAATTGGACAATTCCTGAGAATCAAATCCAAAATTAAGTGAGGGGAAATGTTCAAGGAAGTAAATAGATAAGGTTAGGGCAAAGAAACATGAAGGAGGACCACTGGAACACCAAGAACACTGATGGAGCTCCACGGGTCAACAATGGCGATTTGCCATTTTTGAGGTATTAAGCTCCAATGTTGGGAATGAAGCTTGATGGTGGTCTAAAGAAACTTCAGGAAGGGATTTGGGTGCTTATAAGGTCATGAAAGTGTTAGGGTTTGCACCACTCCTCTCTCGGCGGCAAAACACAAAACACAAGGCGCGGCCGACAAGGAAAAGAGGTGAAGACGTGTATTAGGGCATGGCCTAGTTCAATGTACCGCCCATACCACTACACGTCGGCTAGGGTGGCTTTAGGAGCAAGAAATGACCTCACCATGCCTTGCCTTTGTTTCGCACGGCGGGAGGTTGAAGATGACCCATAAAAGCTCGGGCGATTCTGACCGTTGGATGAAACACGAATGGTCGAGATAGTGCCACGCCTACGGGCTTTAAAACACAACGGGAGGCTGCGAGCCCTACGATTAGAAGCGAACGGCTCGATTGCCCCACGCCGCAACTCTTATTTACAACGAAGGGGTACGCGAGCGTTGGATCTTAATCCAACGGCTCGATTCAAAAATGCAACCGAGGGTCCAGAAGGCTTCGGAAATCTCAGCGGTTGGATTGAGATCTAACGGTTGACAATTCATCTTGCAACGGAAGGTCCGGTCTTACACGCGCGGCCGTGCGATTTAGATCTAACGGACGAGATCGATTGCGCGTTTTAAAGAGTGGCTCGGTGCGTTTAGTTGATGGACCGAATCAAGTGGCTCGAGCCGAGTCGACTCGAACCCAACCAACGAAGAAACCACGTTTGACTTTAAAATTAGAACAGAGACCTTGAAGGATTTATTTGAGGTAGCAAAATAACTCCAAAAATTATGAAAATTTTACAGGAGCTTGCTAACTCAGATATTAACCTTGTGTAAAATTTTCAGAGATTTTTATGCTGCGAATAAATCTCCAAAAATTCTGCAAGGCTCTGTTTTAATGTTTGTTGAGAGTCAAACAGTTTGATACCTCTAAAAATTTTCAAACAATTTCTAAAAATTGTGAGATTTTTCAGAGGGTCACATACCATCACAGAGACTTAGGAAAAATATTTCCAGAGGATGATCATAAGATTTGACAAGATTGTTTTTGGAATAACAAGATTTGGATCAACAAGACTTGTGACAATGTATTTCCATAATTCCTTGTACAAGAATTTCTTGGCACCACAGAATTACATGATGTAAGAAAAGTTTTAATTTCTACTGATTTTCTTACATTTGAAACACAAGCCCAAAATTGGGATGTTACAACTCTCCCTCTTACAAGAATCTCGACCGAGATTACATTTACTCGAGAAGAAAGAAGGAAAATCTGCACGGCGATCTTCTTCGCTCCCAAGTTGCTTCATCTTGAGAATGGTTTGACCACTGAACCTTAAGGAACTTGATGACACGGTTCCTCGTCCTCCGTTCGATTCTCAAGAATACGAGCAGGATGCTCGCGGTAGGTCAAATTCTCACAGACATCGAGAACCTCCAATGGAGCTTCCTCGGTCGGGACACGGAGGCACTTCTTCGTGTGAAACATGGAACACATCATGCACCCCTCAAGTGCAGGTGGTAGCTCCAATCAGATGCGATCGCTCCAACTTTCTCGATGATACGGTGGGCCCAACATATCGAGGAGCCAACTTGCCCTTGATGCCAAAACGCCGATGGCCCTTCAAGGGTGAGACTTTGAGATACACAAAGTCATTGGGCTCAAAGCTCAACTCACGGCGATGACGATCTGCATAGCTCTTCTGCCTGGACTGGGCCGTGCGCAGATGCTCGCGGATCAACTGTACTTGACTTTCGGCCTCATTGATCGAATCGAGCGAAAAATTGCCGCCACCGACCTCGACCGGTTCAACGGGTCCTGCATCTCCTCCCATACAAAGCCTCAAATGGTGCCATGCCAAGGCGGCTCAAAATCTGTTGTTGTAGGAGAACTCAGCAAATGGTAGGCACTTCTCCCACTTCTTCCCATAGGAAAGAACACAAGCACGGAGCATATCTTCCAACACTTGGTTGACTCGCTCCGTCGACCATCGATCCCGAGGATGAAAGGTCATCTGTACTGAAATGAAGGCGGGTCCCCATAGCCTCTGCAGACTATGCCAAAACCGCGAGGTGAAAAGCGCACCACGATCGAAATAATCGTCTTGGCACACCGTGAAGACTCACAATCCTCGAGACATAAAGTTCGCCAAAGGCCCCACACGGCGAAGTCTTGACGGGAAGGAAATGTGCCACTTTAGTCAACCCGTCGATCACGACCCAAATAGCATCATTCCCTTTGGACGAGCGGGCAATCCGTGATGAAGTCCATGCCAATGAATCCCACTTCCATTCGCACCGCAAAGGTGAAGAAGACCTGCTGGGCGTTGATGCTCGGCCTTCACACGACGGCACATGTCGACTTTCGAAACGAACACGCAATCTCGCGCTTCATTCGGGTCCACCAGAATCTCTGACGAAGATCCTGATACATCTTGGTAGCCCCGGGGTGAATAGACAAAGGAGAATCATGGGCTTCGCGGAGAATCAAATCCCGCAATTCCATGACCTTAGGGACCACAAGACGCTGCCCAAACCACACAACGCCATGCTCATCCTCTGAAAAGCACTTGGCTATCCCATCCTTGATGTTCTGCTTGATCTGGCTCACACCAACATCTGTCTGCTGTGCCGCCTTGATTTGGTCCACCAAGGTTGGTTGCACAACCAATGTAGCAAGAGAACCGTGCTCGGTCAAACCCAAATTAAGGCGCTGAAATTCTGAAATGAGAGCAGGCTGCTGCTCTTGGAGCATCAACATGTTGCAATACACCTTCCGACTGAGTGCATCCGCAACGACATTGGCCTTGCCCGGATGGTACTGAATGCCCATGTCATAGTCCTTGATCAATTCCAACCATCTTCTTTGCCCGAGGTTCCGATCTGGGCTGGGTGAACAAGTACTTCAAGCTCTTGTGGTCGGAATACACCTCACAACGGTTACCAATCAGGTAATGCCGCCAAATCTTGAGTGCATGGACCACAAAGACCAACTCCAAGTCATGAGTAGGATAGTTGAGTTCATGAGGCCTTAATGCCGCGATGCATAGGCCACAACCTTGCCCTCCCGCATAAGAACACAACCAAGACCACGACGAGAAGCATCACAATAGATATCGAAACTCTTGTGAATATCGGGAGAACAAGCATCGGGGTGAGGTCAACCGCTTCTTGAGTTCTGAAAACTCACATCACAAGCAGCGGACCACTCAAACTTCTTGTCCTTCTTAAGCAATTCGGTCATAGGCCGCAATCTTGGAGAAATTCTCGATGAAGCGGCGATAGTAGCCACCAAACCAAGGAAACTCCGCACATCGGTGACCGACTTGGTGACCCCAAGATAGCACATCACCGACCTTGCTAGGATCCACACCACACCTCTGCTGAAAGAACATGGCCCAAGAACGCCACTTCCTTCAACCGAACTCGCACTTGCTGAATTTGGCATACGGTGGTGTTCGCGCCTTGCCCAACACAAGTGAAGATGCTCAAGCATGCTCTTCTTCACTCTTGGAGTAGATAAGGATATCATCGATGAATACCACCACAAACCTATCCAAATACTCCATGAATACTGAGTTCATAAGATTCATGAATAAAGCGGAGCATTGGTCAAACCAAAAGACATGACGGTGTACTCGTAAAGACCATAACGAGTAGCAAAGGCCGTCTTAGGAATATCCTCGGTCCGATCGACTTGATGATAGCCCAATCTCAAGTCAATCTTGAGAAGACTCGTGCTCCGGTCAATTGATCGAAAAGATCATCAATACGGGCAAAGGATACTTGTTCTTTCCGTCACCTCATTAAGCGGACGGTAATCAACACACATGCGCAAGGTCTTGTCCTTCTTCTTCACAAAGATAAGCTGGACAACCCCAAGGAGATGAGCTAGGACGGATAAAACCCTTCTCTTGCAGCTCACCCGGTGCTTCTTGACTCCTCCAACTCATTAGGAGGCATGCGATAAGGCCTCTTAGAAATAGGGGCGATGCAAGGCAGCAACTCGATCACAAACTCGGATCTCGAGCAGGTGGCATGCCGAGCAAGTCTTGGAAAGACATCCACGAACTCACATCTTGTGGGAACATCCCGGATCTCCAATGCCGCTTTGCTTCAAGGACATAAAGATGGGGCTCTCGCAATCGTGGCGAAAACTCAACCTGTTCACTGAAGGGTGGTGAGGTAGACAATCTTCTGGCACAATCGATTTGCCCCAAGTGTTGGGACAACCAATCCATGCCAAGAATCACATCCAAGCGCGAGTCGAGTAGGATAAGAGTCGCCAAGAATCCCACTCTTCGATGTGGATAGGGACATCCCGGCATACTTGGTCGACTCTCATTTCCGAACCGGAGAGCGAATCGCAGTGGAATCCCAGAGGAACACGGTGAAGCCCACAATCAACGAAAAGACCTCGAAATAAAGAATGCGAGGCCCGAGTCAAATAAAGCAGTAGCAGGATGTAAATTAACAAGGAGCGTACCCAACACAACGTCGGTGCCTCGAGCCTCCTCGGCCGAGATGTGGTTGACTCGACCACTCCGACACCACAGGTCTTTGGATCACCTTACGGTCGGTGTGTGACCATTCCCGCGTCCTCCATTAGGACGAGGGGCTGCTCCAGTCCTCTGAGGGCAACTGCTAGCATAATGGCCCTTCTTGTTGCAGCGAAACAGGTAACATCAGCGGCTGGGTTGCGGAGCGCAACTTTCTTTCTTCGTCGCAGTGCGTGGGTGAAACACGGCTGCGGGGACGAGCAAGCGTGCCGACGGCCTTGGCGGTGGTGAAGCCAAAGCACGAGCCCCTGGTGGAGGCCCAACACGGGGACCAGTGAGGACAGCCTGTGCAGACCGATGTGCCTCCCACTTGCGCTTGCGGGACTCACCCAGCGCCTTCGCCTTGTGCTCGGCGACGATGGCCTTGTCAACCAAGGCCTGGAAGTCAGCAAAGTCCACTATAGATAGCTTGTCCTGCAGCTCCTCGGACAACCCATCCATGAACTTCTCCTGTTTAGCCTCATCAGAGGCCACCTCTCCCGGAGCATAACGAGCCAAGTGGTTAAACTCGTAAAGATACTCCGAGACAGACTTGCGCCCACGCTTAAGCGCAAGAAACTCCTTCTTCTTGAGCTTCATCGAGGCCATCGGGAATGTGGGCCCGACGGAAGCGGATCAAACTCATCCCACGAGACAACGTGTCTGCGGGCTGCATGGCGAAAGTTCTCCCACCAAGATAGTGCTGCACCTCAAGGCGATGGGATGCAAAGAGTGCGCTCTGCTCACGGGCGGCGATATTGAGCTTTCGCTCAACAAGACGCAGCCAATCATCCGCGTCGAGTGGATCCTCCGATCGAGAAAGTGGGTGGCTGCGTGCGGGAACTCCGCAAGCCCACCACGAGGCCGGTGGCCACCACCTCCGAGATCTGGCGGCGGCGGGAGCGGAGGTGTTCTCGCAATGACCTCCAAGATACGGGTGCGGTCCATGCGATTCCGCTCGTCGAGCGGAACCTCACCATGGTGAGGAGGAGAAGCTCCTCATCGAACCAGCCGGTGGCTGATTGCGAGTGGTTCTTGTCATCTGTTCCACAAAAATAGGTTAAAACACAACTCGGAACAGAGACAAAGAAAACTACTAACCACTTAACAAAACAGTCTTTAAAAGCTCAAGTATCAACATAAAATTGCAGCAAGGTCATAAAGATAACAACCATCTTCCTGTCATGACTAACTCGTATGAAAAAACGAGTAATCAATTTTTCAAGAAGACAAATTTCAGAGCACTAACTTCTGTTCGAGACAGCTAGGAACAGGGTGAAAATCACACTAAAGGAGGGTTAGACACTAAGCTAACTCATATCACTTCTTACCCTGTTAACCCTACAAGTTTTTAGTGGAATTAACCTCTCATTTCAGCACTTTTACTACCTAAATGCTGGCTGTCCAGAAATTGTCTTGCTTGCTGTCCGATTTCTCCATTCAACTTATGGCGAAATTTGTAGCTCCGGCAGCTCCTAATCTTCTCAAGACAGCCATACTTTTTATTTTATAACTCTCATGATGTCCCCAAAACCAATCTACTCGATAAACAACTATCTTTTGGAAGAAGATGAGAGGAAAACTCAGCTTTCAAATTCAGTTTAGAATGAGGTGAGATGAGCAAACTAGGATAGATGAGAAGTAAAATCGAGAACTTACTTAAGATTTTCAGAAAGCAATCGATATTTGGAAAGTAAGTTTTCAAAATATACTAGGGACGACCAAGCTAGGGTTTCTACGGTCGGTATGGCTCGATACCAACTTTGTGAGGACCGAATATTTAACTAGTAACACTTAACCTCCAAATGGTTCTAGCATTACTAATTAAACATTCTAAGCCTCGATGGACATATGTTTCCCAATTGCAACATATGCACATCATCACAAAATTACACATCATTTCCATACAACATATATCACTAAGTTCAACAACGACATAAAGTAAAGTTATTACAAAAGAGAGCCGACCGGCCAAATAGATCAATATACAAGAATGACAATGAAGCAAAAGCGCCATAGGATGGCTAGAACAAAAGTCGATCGGTTAGCCACACACCCACAAGGCAACCGGCCGGGCCGCCAAGCTAGTCGCCCCATAGCTACCACAACACTGACTCACAAAAGTGAGGCCCTCGGCTCACCTTCTTCCTCTGCAACAAAACAATTAAGCATATGGCGAGTACAAAGATTGTCTTTGTACCGCAAGATCGACGTGTGGAATAGCGGACCTATTCATAAACTACATGCGAGCTCATTTAGGTGGAGGTTGTATGTCTCATTTTGCATGAAGCCAATTTTATTTGCAATAATGTAATACATTTTAAAAGCAAGTTTGCAAATCTGTTTAGTTATCAAAGTAACGATGAAGTACAGATACATACAAGTAACCACAGGAAGTGACTATCCCAATAGTCACCACAACATATACGAATCCCGATTCGTACCACCCATCAAGTTTTAATTTAAAAGGTTGTAGTCTAACTCTTGAAAGACCTCCCCAGCGTGTCCATAACCTAGGACGAGGCTATTCGAATAGTTTTAACCTGCGAGGGTGTACCAATGTACCCACACTTGGATCGCCTTTAAGCCAAAGCACACTTCCGTAGGTATGCGCACTGACTAAGTCCTACGAGACGCTTTCCAATATTGTGTATTAACTACGAGCCACTCGTATGGGTAGAAACACCATACGCTTACATTGCAAGCCGAAAGACAACAAATCCCATCCCGGGTGAAGTCTTTCGGACACTACAATGCTCCCAACACCATCCCTCCTGCGACCTCCTGCGACCCGGAGCCAATACACGCCAAAGTACTAAGTCAAGAGAGGTCCCATACCCTCTAGTGTGGTGAGCACGCTAAAATGCTTGGTTTAGTGTAACAAGATGTTCGGTCCTTGTTGACTTAGGCACCATTCCAGTCACACCCGAGAATCACACCAACATACCATTGTGCCCAAGTCTAAATCATTTTGCTTTTAGTTTTAGTTTTCACAAGTAGACATGGCACAAGGTGGAAATCATAAATCATAATAAGTTTTGTGTGATCAAGGTTATCGACAAGTCGATAACCGCCCATTTCTACCGAAGCTAAGCATGACTAAGCAATTAATTCGCAACTACTAAGTGACAAGAGCCCCTCCACGAACTCTAAATCACGACAAGTAACCTAGGCTCATGGTAGTAGAGGATAATCATTTGCTAAGGAAATGCATCTACTAGGCCAACTATTAAAACAAAGTAGCAATGCATACATAGAATTTGTAACCAACATAAATACTTAAAATCTTGGGATTAACATGATCAAACTGCTTGCCTTCTTCTTTGTTGCTCAATTGGTTGCGGAGGATCGTTCTCGGGATTACCGCAAATGTCGAATCCTAAGCGAAGGCAAAAGAACCAGAACAACCAATAAGACGAGCCACAAATAAACAAAGAGCAAGCAAAACTTAACCAAATGCGTGAAATTTACACATAAGGTAGAATACGAATATACCTAGACATAGAAACTGGAAAAACCTAATTTGGATTTGTGGTGCAAAAGATAATGCATAAAAATACATTTTTACCATAATTAGCACTCAGTAGTAAAAATATTTTCTAGAGAGATTTTGAAGCTGGAATTTTTATGGTAGCTACCTACTGGTATAGAGGTAACCCATATAAAATTTCAGGTCATTTGGAGTTAAAGTGATTTAGTTATGATCTTTCTAAGATGCAAAATTGGCATAATGCACTTTCAGGAGCATAAATATGTTCAAAACTAATTTTACTGAGAAGTATACCAACAGAGGGTTTTCTAGAATTTATCAAGTATATTTTGCATTTACAGAGAATTACTTGTGCATTTTATAAGTCTTCAGAATTTTCTAAATGCTAAAAATAGGTACTAACTCATTAATCAAGGTTTCATTACAATCTTGGACCTACCATCATTTTATATTAACATTGGGTTAATAACAAACTTATCAAGGTTGGAATCATTCATTTTGGACATACACAGAGCAAGATATGCATTTTCTAAAGTTTTATTCATTTTAGGAATATTCAAAATGACGAAATCAAGTCATTCCTAGTTATACAATTTTCTGCTACTGGAACATGCTTAAATCCATTTTTATAATAAGCTAAAGTGATAACATAATTTATTACAGTTGGAATTAACTAAAAAGTAGCTAAAATGAATTAGTTATGAGTTTCTAAAGTTTTTACATCATTTTCAGTCGTTAAATAAATACTTAGAAATACCAACAACCCAAAACAAAGAAAGCGATGTGGGCGCTTGGTGGCGTAGATTTAAATCCAACGCCCACGACGCTGGAAATAGCGCCGCGCGCCAAACCTGTCGGGGTCCACCGTTGGATCAAGATCCAACGACCCAACGAGTGCATGCAACCGGACGATGCGGTTGCCTCGGTGAACCACGACCGCAGATCTAAAGATGAACGGCTTAGAACCCACATCTAACCGGAAGGTCCGATTGCACACATGATCTCAGCCGCAGATCGCGAGATGGACGGTCCAGGATGATGAGGGGAACCGGAGGGTCGACGCATACAAGATCTAGGCCGCAGATCTAAAAATGAGCGGTGGAAAATGATCGCGATTCAAAAGAGGTGCGGCGATTGGGACCGCATGTCGGTGACTACGAGTCACACGGCCGCAACGATTTAACCCCACGTGCACGATGCTGCTGGCCCACAAGTCGGCGACTAAGCGTGGCGGTTAAGACCAAATTAATGATTCTAATGATTGACATTAATTAGACTCTAATGATCTGCGAGATTTGATTCTAACCTCGGGCCACGATCGGCGACCCAGAGGTTAATTCCGGCGGCGATTAAGCGCCAACTCCTTTAATTAAGCAATGATTAGATATTAATGATGTCCGAACGATGCGGGATTGATCGAGCGATTAAAGGATGTTGGGCCCACAAGTCGATGGTTCAACAATAATGATTAAGACACGAGATAATACTAATGGTTGGTAATTAATGTGTCCTAATGAGTCGAGCAAACGGAGCTCCTCGTAAGCAAAATCCGAGTGGCTTCCACGGCAAATCGCCGGCGACACGGCGTGGCGCGCCACCAAGGACCAAAATGGATCCGCAATAGCACAAAGAATCTAGGGTAGCATTCTCACCGCCGCGAAGGACTAGAACGCGGCCAGCGGAAAAACGAAAATGGGAGCTCTCGCTAAACACGAAAATTGCGATGAGCTCCACTGCAAGCCTAGGATGCGGGTGCCAAAGCTTCTAAGGACTAATAAGAAGCTACCTTAGCGACGAGAAGCTTCAAAGATGGCCGGAGATGCTTGATCACGGTGGAAGCTCATGGGACACGAAGAAGAAAGGTTGAAAATGACCCCGAGCCAAATGAGTGATCCCAAAGCATCAGTATAGCTTTATTAAGGTTCACAGAGGCTACATGAGCAAGTAATTAGAAAAGGGAGCACTCACCTGAGCTGAGGAAAAAGGTGACCAAAATCGGCCGAATTTGAACAAACCCCAAATTGGACAATTCACGAGAATCAAATCCAAAATTAAGTGAGGAAATGTTCAAGGAAGTAAATAGATAAGGTTAGGGCAAAGAAACATGAAGGAGGACCACTTTGGAACACCAAGAACAACGATGGAGCTCCACGGGTCAACAATGGCGATTTGCCATTTTGAGGTATTAAGCTCCAATGTTGGGAATGAAGCTTGATGGTGGTCTAAAGAAACTTCGGGAAGGGATTTGGGTGCTTATAAGGTCATGAAAGTGTTAGGGTTTGCACCACTCCTCTCTCGGCGGCAAAACACAAAACACAAGGCGCGGCCGACAAGGAAAAGAGGTGAAGACGTGTATTAGGGCATGGCCTAGTTCAATGTACCGCCCATACCACTACACGTCGGCTAGGGTGGCTTTAGGGAGCAAGAAATGACCTCACCATGCCTTGCACTTTTTTACGCCGCGGAGGTTGAAGATGACCAGCGCAAAGCTCGGGCGATTCTGACCGTTGGATGAAACACGAATGGCTGAGATAGTGCCACGCCTACGGGCTTTAAAACACAACGGGGAGGCTGCGAGCCCTACGATTAGAAACGAACGGCTCCGATTGCCCCACGTCGCAACTCTTATTTACAACGAAGGGGTACGCGAGCGTTGGATCTTAATCCAACGGCTCAGATTCAAAAAATGCAACCGGAGGGTCCGAAGGCTTCGGGAAATCTCAACGGTTGGATTGAGATCTAACGGTTGACAATTCATCTTGCAACCGGAAGGTCCGAAGTCTTACACGCGCGCGGGCCGTGCGATTTAGATCTAACGGACGAGATCGATTGCGCGTTTTAAAGAGTGGCTCGGTGCGTTTAGTTGACTGGACCGAATCAAGTGGCTCGAGCCCGAGTCTGACTCGAACCCAACCAACAGTAAAACCACGTTTGACTTTAAAATTAGAACAGAGACCTTGAAGGATTTATTTGAGGTAGCAAAATAACTCCAAAAATTATGAAAATTTTACAGGAGCTTGCTAACTCAGATATTAACCTTGTGTAAAATTTTCAGAGATTTTTATGCTGCGAATAAATCTCCAAAATTCTGCAAGGCTCTGTTTTAATGTTTGACTGAGAGTCAAACAGGTTTGACGCTCTAAAATTTTCAAACAATTTCTAAAAATTGTGAGATTTTTCAGAGGGTCACATACCATCACAGAGACTTAGGAAAAATATTTCCAGAGGATGATCATAAGATTTGACAAGATTGTTTTGGAATAACAAGATTTGGATCAACAAGACTTGTGACAATGTATTTCCATAATTCCTTGTACAAGAATTTCTTGGCACCACAGGAATTACATGATGTAAGAAAAAGTTTTAATTTCTACTGATTTTCTTACATTTGAAACACAAGCCCAAAATTGGGATGTTACAGGTGGCAACCCCAGCGGTATGTCCTTCGGAAAGACATCGTTGTACTCCTGCAAAATGTTAGTGACAGCAAGAGGCAAAGAAGAAGGTGTATCCTCAAATGAAAACAAAGCTTTTTTGCAAACTAATGCATAGTAAACATAATTACTAGCATCTAGTTCAGTCACATCAGATTTGGTAGCAAGAAAACTAGCACCTTTCAATTTAATTTCTTTATTCTTCACATGAGTTGATTTAGGTTCTTTCTTTTTATGTTGCTCAAGTTCTTTTGTTACAATCTGATTTTCGCTCTTAGCATTCTCCTGATTCTTCTCTCTACTAGCTTTAGCAAGTTCATCTTTAACAATTTGTTCAGGAGTCATAGGATGCATCACAATTTTCTTTCCTTTGAACATGAGAGAGTATTGATTATTTCTACCATGATGCACACAATCAGTATCGTAGTGCCAAGGTCGTCCTAATAACAATGAACAAGCTTGCATCGGAACAACGTCGCAATCAACATAATCATGGTATGAACCCATAGAAAAGTGTACTCTCACCATGCGTGTTACCTTCAACTTACCACTGTTGTTGAACCATTGAATATGGGATGGGTGGGGATGAGGGTTGGTCGGCAAAGCAAGCTTCTCCACCATATTCATACTCGCCAAATTGTTGCAACTCCCACCATCAATAATTATGCGAATCGAGCGTTTCTTGACAACGCCCTTGATTTGAAACAAATTATGGCGCTGATTTTGTTTGGCATGAGAAACTTGAGCACTTAGTACGCGTTGCACTTTAATGCTCAAATACTTGTCGGTATCTTCGGCGCCAACATGTTCCTCCTCATGATCAGATTCATCATCAAGTCCTGTAGGGTCAGTTGCAAGCATAGCATATGTTTCATCATCAAAATCACTAGCAGAGGAATACCCCCATCATCGCGTATGATCAGTATGCGCTTGTTTGGACAATCCCACATCATGTGTTCATAGCCTTTGCACTGATGGCATTGAATATCCTTAGTTCGTCCTGTCGAAGCAACTGAAGAGGAGGTTTTTGCAGACGCTTGTGGTGCTGATTTGGTTGCTTCAGAAACTCGTGGTGCTGAAGTAGTGGGGCGCGACTTGTTGTTGAAGGGTGGCGGTGGGGTGCAGCGATGGCGGCGATGAGGTGCGTGGTGTCCATGAGTTTGTGCGACCTACAGAAGAGTTAGATCGTGTCCTCGTCTGGCGTCCCTGCACTTCATGTTCAGCTTTGCAAGCAAGATGAAACAATCTAGTAATGGAGTTGTAATCTTTATAATCAAGGATGTCTTAAATTTCTCAATTCAACCCTCCCAAAAACCTAGCCATTGATGCCTCCTCATTCTCATCTAAACCACAACGCAACATACCAATTTGCAATTCTTGATAGTAGTCTTCCACAGACTTTGTACCTTGTCGTAAGCGTTGCAATTTATTTAACAAATCACGAGCATAATATGAGGGAACATATCGGTGCCGCATAAGCAATTTTAAAGCCTCCCAAGTGTTAGGTATGTTATTGGGATGTTGTCGGCAATGTTCTTTGCACCAAATAGAAGCAAAATCGGTAAATTCACTAGTAGCAGCCCTAACTCGTCTAATCTCAGGAACTTCATGGCAAGCAAATTTTTGATCAACAGCTAGTTCTCAATTAAGATAACCATCAGGATCATATTTACCATTAAAAGAGGGCATAGTGAATTTAATCTTAGCAAAAGAATCATCGTGGTCACGTACCTCACGTCGTGGGGGGTCTCGTCGCATACCTTGTCGATTAAAACGCAACTGTTGATGAGCTCGATCGTTGTTATTGTTACCCATGTCATTGGCCTCGGTATGAGTCACATAGTCAAATTCATCTTGTCCCTCTACCACCGGGGCAGCAGGGGGAACAGCAGTAGATGCATGGGCCAGCTCGTCAAGGCGCGCCATAATACCTGCCAAAGAAGTGTTAGTGACGCCTTGCACTCTCTCCATCGCGGCGAGCGTGGCGTTTGTCTCAATTTCGGCGCCCTTAAGTTGAGCAAGTCGCTCATTTGTGACCCTGACATCTTCCTCAAGACCCTCCGTATGAAGGTTCATAAGGCGCCGGAAATGTTGTACAATTCCCTTCATACGAGGAGTATGAGATGTATCCTCATCCGAATGCTCCGCAGAATCTGCCATTGTTAGCAAATCACAAGTATATGTCCCTAGCAACTATTAGGATGTGGTGGTTCAAAAGTCGCTCACACTCAAGCCTTCTATCAATTCTTACCAATTTTACCAAGCAAGCGGGTGATCGGCAGCAGTGGTGTCAATGTACCTCAGAAGATTGGATGGAGCGATTGCGGTGAAGTTCGGCTGTCTGGTTGTCAAAAGGTGTAGCTGGGAAGGCTCAAGTATGGTAGCAATGGATTAGCAACTATCAAAATCAGAGAATGCAAGCTGAAAAATCGTTCAACGCCGGTTAGTGCTTGTCCTAGACTAGACCATACTAGAGACGCGAGCCTAGAACACAAACGAAAGCACGGTGCGGCAGAAGCTCGAAAAAGGATACCGTCTTCACGGGGAACCTTAGAATCACTTACAAAAGGGCTCTATCAATTTTGAGCAAATTCGGAGTTTTTTTTTTTTGCAAATATGCACTCTTCAAAGTTCTCTTCTAGGCCTAGGGAGGTATATGGGTCACAAACTTTTTCTAAAATATAGGGGTAAAAAGGTAATTAAAAGATACTCTCTCTTTCACTCTCTAAACTTTGATTTTTTTAATCGCGTTGCTGAAGTCAGATGAATCTTATGTTTCCTTCTGGCAGCACGAAAACAACCTCTCTTTTTTTCCTTTTCTTTTATTTTTTTTCTCCTTTTTTTTTCTTCTCTGTCGCAAACCGAAACGAACTTTTGTTCTTGGTTAGGGTTTCCCTTGGTGTGGCGGTGGCAGGAGGATGGTGGCTTGCCGCGGCAGGAGGATGGTGGCCACGGTAGGACGCGACAAGGGATGGTGGCGGCCCGGTGGTCGCGCAACGGCTCACGGTGGTCGTGGCGGTCACGGCAAAGACAACACTGCTGCGAAGCGCGCAAGGGCGCAGCGATGGAGGTAAGCGGCGATTGAACCCAAACGCAGCGGTCTTTGTGATACCTAAAATATATTCGAAAGGATTAGTCGGGAGAAATTAAATAAATCGGAGAAGGGTTCTTTTAGAAAATCATCAAATCAGGAAATGAGAGGGGTTTTCCGCATTTAGGGGCAACTTGGGCTTGGGCCTAAGCCCATGTGGGGCTGGTCGGCCATAGGGGGCGCCATCCTCCCCAAACCCTAGCCGCCCACCCCTTTCCCCTCCTCCCCACTTGTGGCCGCCACCTCCTTGTCCCCTCTCCACCTTGGCCGCCTCCCCTGCTCCTGCACCTTCCCCCTTGGTGCTCTCCCTGCTGCGAGCCAAGGACACCGTTCCCGCTGCCGGTCTAGTGGAGGAAGAAGGGAGGGCGCCGGTTTGTGGATCGGCCAAGAAGAAGAAGGATGAGGGGAGAAAGGAGGAGGAAGATCATCTTCTCCAAGGTTCTCCCACCTACGTCCTGGTTGCTACAAGGGTAACGAGTGCCGATCCTCATCGTTTGATTAGTGGTAGATGTGTTTTGGTTCAATTTTGATTAGATCGATTTGCTGCGGGTAGAAATTCAGAATTCCCATCTCCTAGAGATATGTAGGTCTTGTTCTTATCTTTCGGTGGCCGCCAAGATCACCTAATTCCGACTTTCGAGTCAAAAGTTATGATAGATTTAATATCTGCTGTCGAGAATCGACGAGAATTGCGATCTCTGTTTAGGTTGATATATGGCCTAGTTAGAGGGTGATTCAGAGGTCTTGCCCGTAACAAATTTTGAAGGTGATATCACTAGCTTTCAGGATTTATAAAGAACACCTCATTTGGATTTATAGATCAAAAGTTATGCACTTTTATTTGTGACTGTCAGATTGTAGATCGGTCTGTCCAGTTGTATGTCGGTTTCTATCTTTAGTTTTGACCCGTGTGCCACTTTTTGTTAAAGGCAAAATTTGAATGTCGTGCCAACTAGTTTATTGTAGGTAATTTCATAACATTTTCAGATTGTTAAAGAACGCTCAATTCGGAGTTGTAGATTAAAAGTTATGGTTGTTTTAGTATTGCTGTCCTGTTTGTTGAGGCAGAAGTGTCTTTGCTGTTTTGTTTTCTTTATTAGAGAAGTTTATTGGCCGAATTGGGAAATCTCATCAACTTGAATGTTATAGATATGTTCGTTAAGATGAGGTAGGATCTAGACTCATCTCATTTCGAGTCCCACGTCATTAACTACTGTCATTTTCGTGCTGCTGTCCCGACACGTTTTGGGTTGCGGCTGTTTTGATTAGGTTTTATGGCGATTCCTTGGGAGTTCAAGGGGTATTGTAGACTATTAATTGGGTTGGATTCTATGTTGTTCTTATTTCGGTTATTTAATTGTTTAGGCCACGAGGCTACGGGTTTGGGGCGCCATCGTTGCTGCTAACGCGTCGCAGCGTGAAGGCAAATACTTTGTTGCTTTTGAGTCTTGTGATTGTGAATGTTTTCATAATATAGTGTGACATATTGTGTTACAGAGATGCGGAATTGGTTATGTTCTTTCATTATGTGGAGTATATCTTGAGAGATGGTATTATCACTGTTCATGTTCATATCATGCATCCTTTTATTCATGTTATGTCCACGGGAGTGGATTGTAAGTCCACCATTCCAATGTGGGCAAATTTGGACATTGTCATGTCCGTCCACGGGAGTGGATTGAAAGACCCATCAATTCGGTATGGGCACGTAAGACCCATCAATTCCGGTATGGGCGACTTTGGACACCTATATGAAACGTTCTTCATATAGGACTTGGATCCCGCACTTTTGTTAAGGTGCGGGCTGAAGTGAACACCGACGGTGTGTCACTCACTATACCGAGTATATGCACGTGTGCGATCCATTCTTGATTACATTCATTCATTTCATGTTTTCATAAGTGTTCACTCGATGCAAGGTTCGCATTCTTAAATGGTGATGTCTGTTTGTATATGTGTTCTTTTTCTTTCACTTTGTACTTGTGAGTCATAGACTCACTCTTGCGTTGTTTGTTTATTTTAGGTAACCCCGATGTTGGCTCACTTGGGAGGGAGTAGACACGCACTACTCGTTCACATCATCCTATTCATGTTCAAGATTAAATTTAGTTCTATCTTACATTCGTTAATGATGAACTGTAATAATTAAATTATAATTGGTGAAGGAAGGATACCTTCTCCACATGGATGTTGATTTATTCTTGCATGTGAACCTTCTTTATTGATGATCGGTATTAAATAACTTAGAAGGTGAAGGAAGGATACCTTCACCATGTCTGTTTAATTTAATCTTGTCTTTAGTTGAAATACTTAGTTCAAATTCTTACGCATTATGGATGTATGTTAGATGTTTTAGGTGACATCTTGGCTTCCGAATAGGCGGGTGTTACTGATTGGTATCGGAGCGGGCTTTAGGTCCGTGGTAATTAAGTTATTAAAATGACACACTTGTACCTGATGGGTGGGGTTGGAAAATTACCATTGCTTACGCAATATCTGTTATTATGTTTCATTTTGTTGAGCAATTGTTGAATTGTACGTACTATCATCCTTGTTGGTAATATATGATGCTGCTATGATATTCAATATCTATGAACTAATTCTATGATTGTCATGAGATGATCTTGTATATTCATAATTGAGTATTTTGGTGAGCGTGTTGTAAGCGAATGATCGAAGTGGAGTCGTGGTTGTTACTCGATTCACGAGGTTACACCACTATTCGCGATGCGTGGTTAGAGGAGTAGTTACCCGAGTACCATAGTTTGGTGTTAAGCGTGAGTTGCTTTAGAAAGTTATTCTCTTTCTTGATTTCGAATTTGCCAATTCTTGTCTGTGGTGGTTGATGAATTTCTCCGGGTTTGTGGTTCATGATAGTTTATGGTTTTCAATAGATCCCTCTTGGTTCTCTGAAACAAATATTGCTTTTCAAGCTGTTGAGTTGCTTTTACCACTTATGAGTCGTTGTCAATTGGCAAGATTGATGTTTTCATGGTTGCTCCTTCTTTCTCATTGAAAAAGAATGACTCATTTACTCGTTTGTGACTTGGTTAGTGAGAGTTTTCAGCTGTAAGTTCGTTTGCATGGGAAAGCTTTGGCTTTATGCGTTTCTTTTGGATTACTTGAGCGTTGAGGTTTGAAGTCTCTCTTTTCTTTGTAGTAAGGTGTTAGAATCCTTTTGTGACGTCTTGCCATGCTTAAAATGTTACGATATGAGTTACCAAGTTGGGTTATTAGCATGGTGCAAATCAATTATTCTTAACTACCATCCATGAAAGTGAAATTGATTAATTTGAAATGTCCTTGTATTTGATACATGGTGTAGGTTAAATGAAGATTGTCCATATCCATTGAACCTATAGATCTTACATAAGAGCTAGATTTATCTATTTCGGATATGCTAAAATTGTTGAAACTTGTATAAAGTACGGATAGGTCTTTGGTGTATCGATTCATGAAACCTTGTTTATAGAAAATTATGTTAGTGAATCTTTAATCATGTTTTGAAATGATTTACGAATAAAGGTGAAATGTGAATCTATGTTTAAATGTGGTTATGTGATTGCAAATGAAATTAGTACCATATGTACACACATGATTAGTACAATCATCAATTGTTAATGAGCAATTTGAAGAAGGTGTTGAGCAACACCAACGATTGAGTAGATGAATTTACGTAAGTAGGCTTTGATAGCGTGCATTGTGATATTGTTATTGCTTAGCATAATCTGGTTATAATAAATTTGTTTCAACTTTGTGGTTTATGTCCCTTTGGGAAGTTTTAGGATGGAGTAATAAAGTGTGATGATTCTCGGTACTAGTGTATGTTGTCGATGTTATTAACTTCGTCTAAATGTTAGAATGAGGTTAATTTCGTAGTAATTTGATCACCTATGGTGATATTCTCTAAATGGTCAAATTTCAAGTTTTATGTTCATGATCTTTTGAGGTTCAGGGCTTTTATGTAGTAAATGAAGTTTATCGAGTCACGTTATGTTGCAAAGTTATAATGGTTCTTGATGATGCAAGTGCTTGATTTTGAATACTTATTTGTTCTTATCTGTTAAGATTCAATATTCTCTTCTTGTGAGGCTTATGCTTTCAAGCTGTGGACTTCACTTATGTTCTATAAGTTCATTGCCTAATTGGTTTCTCCCTTGGTCCCGTGTTGGTCTGAGTTGTAGATGAGTTTTCTAGTTGGTGAAAGTCGTTTCCATTTGTCTCTTCTTTTGAGAAAGAATCAACCCATTCTTTTCACGTGGGTCTTCTGAAGTGTTTTCAAATTGTTGTTGTGAGAATTGAAGTTAATATCGTTTAGATGAGAATATTTCAAGTTTAGCTTTAGTGATATTTTCTTTGGGTTCTTGAATCATCGATAGCTGAAATTATTTTAAATAAACTAAGGTATTGAATTGTCTTGTTTCTTCTTAAGAGTTTTGTGTGACTTAATTTTAAAGACTTTTTAGTCTAAGTGGGCAACATGAGGTTGCAATCAAAGAAGTTATGTTGGATCCTTTAAGAGAGAATAATCTGCTTGCTTTTCATGAAATCCGTAATTGGAAATGTTTGAGTTTGGTGGTTTGAGATTATTTGGATCTCATGTTTAGTGTGTAGTTGAATTTTTACGAACAAATAGGACGTATTGAGGAATTTCATTGGTTCTTATTTAGTCCGTGTGGTTTGTACTAAAGACCTTATCTTGTTCATTGTGGCAAGCGATGTTAGTCAAAGAATTAATTTGGTGTTAAAGGAAAGAGTGCAGTAGGAATATTTGAGAATTTGAGTCAAGTTTTGTAACTCGTGGTTATTTGAATTGTTCATAAACTTTTGCTCTTTTCACTCAAGAGTTGTCGAGTTCCAATCGCAATGTCATTTTCTTATTGGTTGTTATTTGCTATTTCCATTTCGGTGATGCGTGCCCTCAGCTGTGAACTCAACTTTCGTTTTCCAGGATCTTTATTGCAGTTATTTCTTTTGGTCTCGTGCTCCTTTGTGGCGACAACATTTTCTGTGTGGTGAAAGTTGTTCTTGTTCGCCTCTTTCTTTTGAGAAAGGATCAACCGTTTTGTGCTATAAAGTTTTACAAATCGTGAGTTGTTAATTGTTTGGTGGTGGTTAAGTGATTGTAGGGGTGAGATTTTGCTACCCGACTATTGGAGGAGTAATAGAAGATGAGTTGGTTTTGACTGAACCTCTTGGAGGAAGTTGATTGAATGGAATGTATGGTTTGAAGTAAAATTGTATATTGTTCGACTAAGTAGGACCTATGGTATAGTGTAGTTCAGAACCTTGGTTCATGTTGAAATGTTGGGGATTATCAAATGTATGGAAACCGTAATCAATTTTATAGAGTAACACTATTGAAAGTATCGCGATGTTGTATGAGTGATTCTGATGAGGTCAATAAGTGAGTATGTCGAGTGTGGGGATCTTAGAGATTTAAGCCGATGATTTCATTATTTGTTATAAGAGGAATTCGTTGTAGAGGTCTTGGAGGTTAAGTGCGGAGAAGCTTGGGTAGGCTACACTAGCGCAAATTAAAAAATTCTGCAGTAAACCAAGATCACTGCGATTATAGATCACGGTCTTACCACTAGGCGCGAGTGCGGAAGTTGATGCGACACGTCGGGGCGGTGTAGTCGTACTCGATTGATGCGATGCGTCGGGCGGTGTAGTCGTACTCGGTTGATGCGATGCGTCAGGCGATAGTCGTACTACTTCCTGCGTCCTCGTCGCGGCGTCCACGTCATGCTCCTTTCTTGCGGTTCGTCCCAACGCCACGATCGGCGCCTCAAAGGTATCCACGCGCACGGAGAGAGCGGCGCGCGCCGGACTACTAGATCGCGCGGCGACTAGGGCGTGGGAGGGTGGCGGCGGGGTTTGAGGATGTCACGAAAAACTCAACCCTCAACAGCGCCCACGCCCTCCTTTTATAGGCGTCCTTATAATGGGCTTCTACGAATAGAGGCCCATTAGGACTCAATGCCCGATCTAATTCGGATCAATCCGAATTGAAGCTTCACTTATAAGTGTGTGACCCTATGGTTCACATATGTTTAGACATGGCAGTACACATACTTGGTCAATAGTTGGTAGCGACCTCTGGCAAGGCGTGCCAACTCCTAAACATACGTAAAGATCATATCGGACGAACCATCACAACGTTATGTACATGCCAATCCCTTTGCCTCACGATATTGATCGAGCTCCAAGTGACCACTCTTCTCGATCACGTGATCGGAATCCCTTACTAGGTTAACTCTTAACCTTAAGTAGCATGGCCATGCATTTACGGATCCGATCACTCGAGGGCCGAGAGATATCTCTCTCGGTAGAGAGGGCAAATCCATCTCGTGACCATGCCTCGCGGTATGCTTCATGACAAACCAAAGCTCCTTTATAACTATCGATTCACGGAGTAGCGTTTGATAGCCCCTAAGTAGATCTATTCACATCTCAAGTACATGCGATAATCTCGGTCTAAGGACAAGGCGTACACATTGTGTAGAGAGAACCATAAGTATAAAAGCTATGTCTCATGTTGGGTCGGTCCAACCCCATGTTCTAAACATGTGTCCACATTATTGGTTTGACATCTCCATGTCTATGACCTTGTGAAACATGGTCATCAACGATACATGTGCTAATCCATCATTCACGTGTGTCCTCACATGAACTCCGACTAGGGACAACTTTAGAATAACCATACAAGTAAAGAGTTTCACAAACAAGTCACATAATTGTTAATCAACACAAAGGCAATATTCAAGGAACATTTATTAAATCATGGATACAACGAAATATCATCATCAAAATGATTGCCTCTAGGGCATATCTCCATGATCTCCCACTTGCACTAGAGTCAATCTAGAAGATATCTAATACCCATAGCTCTTGTGTGCGCCTCATGCTTAGGCTGTGGGAGAGGCTTGATCAAAGGATCTGAAATATTCAAATCCGTGTGTATTTTGCATATCTTTAAATCTCCTCGATTAAGGATCTCTCGAATGAGATGAAACACTTGTGATATGTGTTTGTTCTTTTGGTGATTCCTCGGCTCCTTGGCTTGCATAATGGCCCACTTGTTATCACGGATAAAGATCAGGAGGGATCGCACGCACTAGGAACCACACCTAGTTCGATTATGAACTTCCTTATCCAAACACCTTCCTTTCTTGCTTGAAGCGCAATGTACTCGACCTCGTTGTAGAGTCGACAACGATCTCTGCTTGGAACTCTTCAACTTACCGCACCACCGTTCAAAGGAACACAAAACCGATTGCGATTTGTAATCATCTTTGTCGGTTTGGAAGCTTGCATCGGTGTAACCATTTACAACGAGCTCTTCCTCACCTCAGTAGACTAGGAACACATCCTTAGTTCTTCTCAAATACTTGAGGATGTTTTTAGCTGTTTGTCGATGACTCTCACTGGATCGACACAGTATCTGCTCGTAACACTTAGAGCATAGGAAACATCTGGGTAGTACATCATAGCATACATGATAGATCCAATGGCGAAGCATATGGAATCTTACTCATGCGATCTCGCTCATCGGTTGTCGAAGGACAGAGTCTTGCCAAGATTTATGCCATGAGACATGGGCAAGAACCCTTTCTTTGCCTCCTCCATGTTGAACCGTTTCAACACTTTGTCAATGTAAGTACTCTGGCAATCCTATTAGCCTTTTGATCTATCTCTATAGATCTTAATACCCAAAATATATGCGCTTCCCTAAGTCCTTCATTGAGAAACTATTTTTGGTGAGGTCTTAACGGACTCGAGCATAGGAATATCATTTCAATCGGTAATATGTCATCTACATATAAGATTAGAAATACGAGTGAGCTCCACTTGTCTTCTTGTAAACACAAGATTCTTCTTCGTTTTGATGAAGTCAAACCCTTTGACCACTTCATCAAAGCAGATATGTTCCAACTCGAGATGCTTGCTTCAATCCATAAATGGATTTTTGAAGTTTGCATACTTTTCTAGCATTGTTTGGATCGACAAAACCCTCGGGCTGTATCATATACGTCCTCGGTTAAATTTCCATTAAAGCGTTTTGACATCCATCGCCATATCTCATAGTCGAAATATGCGACAATAGCTAGAATGATCCGTATTGATTTAAGCATCGCTACGGTGAGAAAGTCTCATCGTAGTCAACTCCTTGAACTTGCGAAAACCTTTGCGACAAGTCGAGCTTTATGGATATGAACATTTCCATCCATATCAATCTTCCTTTTATAGATCCATTTGCACTCTATGGTTTTAACACCATCAGTTGGTCAACAAATTCCAAACTTGATTGTCTCCATGGATGCTATCTCGGATCTCATGGCACTATGCCATTTCTCGAGTCTGGGTCCATCATTGCTTCCGCATAGGTCGTAGGCTCATCATTGTCTAACAATAATATATCTCGCGCATTGCGAACCTTTCCGACCTTCGTGGTGGTGGTGCTTCCTTTGCCATGGGTTCCTCAACATTACGCCACATGGGCATCATTAGTCGAGTCTTCCCGATTGGTTCACCTTGAACTTCTTCAAGTGCACGTTCTTCCACTTGTCTCCTGTTGAGAAACTCTTTCTCTAGGAAAACACCATGAGCGACAAACACTTTGCCCTCTAGTCGGTTGTAGAAGTAATATCAAAGGTTTCCTTGGATATCCACGAAAATGCATTTATCCGACTTGGGTGTGAGCTTGTCCATTGTAGTCGCTGACAAACGCCTCACATCCCCAAATCTTTAGAAAAGACAAGCGTGACTCTTCGATCCATATCTCATATGGTGTCTTAACTCTGATTTAGACGGTACCCTATTAAGTGAAAGCTGCGTTTCTAGGCGTAACCCCAAAGGATAATGGTAAATCTGGCGGCTCATCATCGATCGAACCATGTCCAACAAGGTCGACACGCGCTCGGATACCCGTTTCTTTGAGCGTTCCGCGGTGTTAGGCGTGGAACAATTCGCAACTCTTGAGATGATTGCTAAATTCATGACTCAAATACCGCCACCACGATCGGATCGCGAGCCTTAATTTTCTTGGCACGTTGATTTTCAACCTCATTACGGAACTCTTTGAACTTTTCAAAGTTTGGACTTATGCTTCATTAAGTAGACATAGCCATATCTACTAAAATCATCGATGAAAGTTATGAAGTAATGAAATCCACCTCTAGCGATCGTGCTCATTGGTCCACATACATCGGTATGTATGATTTCCAACAAGTCAGCGCCTCTCAAAAGAACCTTTGAAAGGTGATTTGGTCATCTTACCAAGCAAACATGCTTCACATGTCGTATGATTCAAAATCAAGCGAAGTTAGAAGACCATCGACATGGAGCTTCTTCATGCGCTTTTCATATGTGACCCAAGCGACAATGCCAAGCGTAGGTGGGATTCAAATCATTAGGTCGAAGTCTTTTAGCATTTATGTTAAAGATAGCGCATCATCAAGATTTAAAATAAATAACCCATTCACAATGGTATAAAGCCATAAACATTCCATTTTTAGAGATCAAACAACCATTGTCTTTACTTGCAAATGAATAACCATCTCTCATCAAACATGAGGGGATAAAATGTTTCGACTCATACTAGGAACATAATAACAATTATTCAATTCCATAATAAATCTTGAAGGAAGCTGAAGTTGCATGGTGCCGAAGCGGTCAACGCGCAACCCTTGCTTTATTCAGGCGAAAATCAACTTCACCTCTTGCGACTCCTCTACTTCTTATTATTTGCATCGAGTTGCAAATGTGAGCAGCGATCCGGTATCAAATACCCAAGAGTTAATAGGAGAATCTGCGAGAAAAATGTCTAAAACATTTATGACAAGTGTACCATGGGTGGAAGTCTTACTTCGGCCTTCTTCTTCATTCATCGAATCCATGTACTTCTTGCAGTTTCTCTTCCGGTGACCGATTTCTTTACAATAGAAGCATCTTGTCTCGGCTCGAGTCGGCATTAGGCTTAGGCGTTGGCTTGAGATCATATCTTTAACCTTACCCTTATTCTTTGGCCATGGCTTCTTACCCTTTTCTTGAAGCTAGACTTGCACGGCCATCACATGGCTAGGCCACTGCACACTTCTTAATGTCATTCTCTCTGTTTGAGCATCCCACAAAGCTCATTAAGGCCCTTATCCGCCCCATGCATATGGTAGTTAAATAAATGCCCATAGCTAGGTGGAAGAGCGCTAAATGAAATCGATTGCCAACTCTTGGCCAATTGGAAAACCAAGTTTATCCAAAATGCATTGTAACCAACCATTTTGATCACATGTGGGCCTCTGGGTGCACCATACATTGCTTGCATTCGGAAAAGCCTTAGAGACATTGAACCGTTCGATCTGGCACGTATGCGGAACATGTCCTTAAGCGCTATGATCATATCATCGCTTCACGATCCTCAAGCGCTTTTGAAGGTCGGGTTCCATGCATCACAAGCATAAAACGACTAATCTCAAGAGAGTCATCACACGCTTTCTTGTAGGCATTTTTAATGACGGCGAGCGCATTATTTGCGGGTTCTTACGGGATTGGGGTGTCGAGCGTTTTCCTTTTATACGCCACGAGAACAATTCTCGAGTTACGGATGATCACGAATAGTTTGTTCCATTTAATTTCTCTTTCTCAAGAATCGATCGCAAAGCAAAGGGTGTGCGTGGTTGCTAGATGCCATTGATCTACAATAGGAAATGCAAAATACTAAGACAAATAAAACCATGATAGAGTAAAGCTGTATTAAACAAATTTAATAGAATGTACTCACTAAAATCAACATCCCTCTGTTGATTCTTAGCGATTCAAGATCCATAATTAGTGAGTCTACTAGTGAGCTTTTGCATCATAGCTAGGAGACAAGGTACTTGATAAGCAACACCTTGCTAATCATATCTCTATATGACTCTTGTTGTTGGGTGACATCTCTATGCTTGTGCCCAACCTTTATGCCCCAAGGCCCATAACCTTTATGATAACCTTGTTAAGTTCACCAATCCTTATGCATGTAAGTATCAGATACAAAACCCATCTAGTCAAGGAAAGTTGATGGTGCCTAATTTTATAGACCCACCATCAATTTACAAGACATGGGATGGTGCAAAGTTTAATTGGGAGGGCATATGTTTAACTTAACATTTTGTGAGGATCGCTATACTTCTACCATTCAAACATGCATAGGAGTAAAACAATAGGAATAGCATTCACCGAGGTTGTGACTCGGTATGACCCATTTTCTCATGGTGATCTCCATCGCCATAGAATCATCCACCATGATGATCTCCATCTCCATGGTTCATGTGTGCCATCCCTCCAAGTGATGTGTCCTCGAGTACTACTATAAGCTATTACTCATGCTGACTAGTAATAAAATACATGGATACTAGGAATCATCACAAGTCAAGACGCAGTCGTTAATACAATACTTTGACAACACAATGGCTCGGTAGTGTTGCCGTACCACGACACGCAGTCATGCAAATATTACAAACATGCATCACATACACATTAGGCCATCTGGTCACATACATCCTGCAAAAACAAGTTTATGCATAGAATCGCAATCTCTGGGATAGGGGTGAGGGTTTCCCATGGGTTCGAAGGCGGCGCCTATCAGTATCTCGGCGTCGGAAGTCGTAAAAAGCAGAGATCAATCTATGCAATTTTTACATAAGTTTTGATCGGCAAATCATATTTACCACAAATCGACTCTTTGTTAGATTCGACCAATTTGTCGCGATCTTCGCATGCATAGCGGTTTACGTGTCCTTGTCTACCCGATGGCGAATCCGTGGTAGGGTATGTTGTTTCACGACCTTAGCGGCATGATCACGGTACATCGATTATTAATCTAGGTTCGATTCGATCAATCATATTGATCTTCGCATTCATGGCGGTTTCGTGTCACTTTGTCTACCGATGGCGAATCCGGCCGGTGAGGTATGTTGTTTCACGACCTTAGCGGCATGATCACGAGCGGATCAATCCATTACGAACTATACAATCGATCACATCGATCATGCCGATTACATATCGCCATATGCAAATCACGAACCTATAACATGGCGGCAACGCTCGATACCGCGGAGAAGCGGTAGGCTACACTAGCGCAAATTAAAAAATTCTGCGTAAACCAAGATCACTGCGATTTATAGATCGCGGTCTTACCACTAGGCAGCGCAGTGCGGAGTTGATGCGGCGACGTCGGGGCGGTGTAGTCGTACTCGATTGATGCGATGCGTCGAGGCGATGTAGTCGTACTCGATTGATGCGATGCGTCGAAGGCGAGTAGTCGTACTACTTCCTCGTCCTCGTCGCGGCGTCCACGTCTGACTCCTTTCTTGCGGTTCGTCCCAGCGCCACGGTCAGGCGCCTCAAAGGTATCCACACGTGCGGGAGAGCGGCGCGCGCGGACTACTAGATCCGCGCGGCGACTAGGGCGTGGGAGGGTGGCGGCGGGGGTTTGAGATGTCACGAAAAACTCAGCCCTCAACGGTAGCGCCCTGCCCTCCTTTTATAGGCGTCCTTATAATGGGCTTCTACGAATAGAGGCCCATTAGGACTCAATGCCGATCTAATTCGGATCCAATCGAATTGGAAGCGACTTACTAAGTGTGTGACCCTATGGTTCACATATGTTTAGACATGGCAGTACACATACTTGGTCAATAGTTGGTAGCGCCTCTGGCAAGGCGTGCCAACTCCTAAACATACGTAAAGATCATATCGGACGAACCATCACAGCGTTATGTACATGCCAATCCCTTTGCCTCACGATATTGATCGAGCTCCAAGTGACCACTCTTTTCGATCTGTGATCAGGAATCCCTTACTAGGTTAACTCTTAACCTTAAGTAGCATGGCCATGCATTTACGGATCCGATCACTCGAGGGCTGAGAGATATCTCTCGGTAGAGAGGGCAAATCCATCTCGTGACCATGCCTGCATGACATGCTTCATGACAAACCGAAAGCTACCTTTATAACTACCCGATTCACGGAGTAGCGTTTGATAGCCCCTAAGTAGGTCGATTCACATCTCAAGTACATACGACAATCTCGAGGTCTAAGGACAAAGGCGTACACATTGTGTAGAGAACCATAAGAATAATTACTATGTCTCATGTTGGGTCGGTCCAACCCCATGTTCTAAACATGTGTCCACATTATTGGTTTGACATCTCCATGTCTATGACTGTGAAACATGGTCATCAACCGATACATGTGCTAATCCATCATTCACGTGTGTCCTCACATGAACTCCGACTAGGGACAACTTTAGAATAACCATACAAGTAAAGAGTTTCACAAACAAGTCACATACTTGTTAATCAACACAAAGGCAATATTCAAGGAACATTTATTAAATCATGGATACAATGAAATATCATCATCAATATGATTGCCTCTAGGGCATATCTCCAACAAAGTCTGGGCTTTCCATTGTCATGCTAGACTTTTGGTGGCCCAAAGTTTTGTGTGTAGAGGAGATAGAACATTGGAGTATCTGAGTAGCGGAATGAATGTCAATAGAACCCTTACGATGTAGTTCATGGCGGGTGTCTTGAGGATTCGATGTGTTATTCCGAAAGTTGGAGGTGATGAGATTGCATGGGTTTTGAGGTGCTTTGGTGCCTTCTATCAAATTAATGTCATCAGTTGAATGAGTTGTCTAGAGTGTTGATGGAATCAATAGAGTCTCTCTACAAAGGTGTGGATGATGTATTTGGTTTAAGCCTAATTTGAGGATGTTAAATTAAGAGGTTTGAGACCACATGCGGTATGCGATGAATTGGATTCCAAAGTTTGAGAGAAATTTTATTCCTAAAGAGGCGAGAAAATTGGTACTTCCTCAAAGAAGTGACACGTTTCTTTGATTCTTGTTTGAGCTTTGTGTTTTGGCGAATGTCTTTAGCAAGTTGAGCCGAGCGTTTATGTTGGCATGTGTGGTTCTTATCGGTTCGGGAAGAATAAAGGTAGTTTTTATTTGGGCATTCAAGTGTTTTCCCTTTGTTTTTCGTGCGTTTATTAGCAAATTGCCACTTGGAAAGTGGAAAGGTTTCTTGATGAAATTTCGATTTACGGATTTTGCTCTTGATGCCAGTTGGTAGCATTATAGTTGCGGCGTGAATCTTTCTTATTCGAGTGTTTTGCGGTAAAGAGTTTGCTTAAAGATTTCGATCGTGTGTTTCGATTAAAGGAGGTGATCCTTATTTTGATGAAGAGTTCAATTAAGAGGTGGAATAAGAGTTAGTGTTCTTTATGCGTGTCGTGTGGTTGGTATCTTTGGAAAGAGTTAACCCAAGATACATTGGGTTGTTTTAAGCTAGTTGGCATATCGCCGCAGTGCATGTCTCGAGTCGTCGCGCGATGCGTAACGTCTTGTATGTTCTCGTGTCAGTGAGATCTTGCCTTCGAGTTTCGTGTCAGCGTGAACCTTAGCCGGTGTGGATCACAGCGAGTGCGTGGAATTACCATTGTTCGTTCTCGATCGTGGTTGTTCTTTTCGCTTAAGTGTGTTTAGATTAGGGTCGAATCACTGTTAAGAGGGTAGAATGTGATACCTAAAATATATTCAAAAGTTAGTCGGGAGAAATTAAATAAATCGGGAGAAGGGTTCTTTTAGAAAATCATCAAATCAGGAAATGAGAGGGTTTTCCGCGTTTGAGGGCAACTTGGCTTGGGCCTAAGCCCATGTGGGGCTGGTCGGCCATGGGGGGCGCCATCCCTCCCCCAAACCTAGCCGCCCCCCCTTTCCCCCTCCTCCCCACTTGTGGCCGCCACCTCCTTGTCCCCTCTCACCTTGGCCGCCTCCCCTGCTCCTGCACCTTCCCCTTGGTGCTCTCCCTGCTGAGGCCAGGACACCGTTCCAGCTGCCGGTCTAGTGGAGGAAGAAGGGAGGGCGCCCGGTTTGTGGATCGGCCAGAAGAAGAAGGATGAGGGGAGAAAGGAGGAGGAAGATCATCTTCTCAAGGTTCTCCCACCTACGTCCTGGTTGCTACAAGGGTAGCAGTGCCGATCCTCATCGTTTGATTAGTGGTAGATGTGTTTTGGTTCAATTTTGATTAGATCGATTTGCTGCGGGTAGAAATTCGATTCTGTCCAGATTATTGCGTGGAATTTTTGTGATGTTAGATGCCGAATCTGAGTTTCCCATCTCCTAGAGATATGTAGGTCTTGTTCTTATCTTTCGGTGGCGCCAAGATCACCTAATTCCGACTTTCGAGTCAAAGTTATGATAGATTTAATATCTGCTGTCCAGAATCTGACGAGAAGTGCAGTCTCTGTTTAGGTTGATATATGGCCTAGTTAGAGGGTGATTCAGAGGTCTTGCCCGTAACAAATTTTGAAGGTGATATCACTAGCTTTCAGGATTTATAAAGAACACCTCATTTGGATTTATAGATCAAAAGTTATGCACTTTTATTTGTGACTGTCCAGATTGTAGATCAGTCTGTCAGATTGTATGTCGGTTTCTATCTTTAGTTTTGACCGTGTGCCACTTTTTGTTAAAGGCAAAAATTTGAATGTCGTGCCAACTAGTTTATTGTAGGTAATTTCATAACATTTTCAGATTGTTAAAAGCGCTCAATTCGGGTTGTAGATTAAAAGTTATGGTTGTTTTAGTATTGTTGTCTGTTTGTTGAGATGAATTTGGCTTTGCTGTTTTGTTTTCTTTATTAGAGAAGTTTATTGGCGAATTGGAAATCTCATCAACTTGAATGTTATAGATATGTTCGTTAAGATGAGGTAGGATCTAGACTCATCTCATTTGAGTCCCGTCATTAACTACTGTCATTTCGTGCTGCTGTCCCGACACGTTTTTGGGTTCTGACTGTTTTGAGATTAGGTTTATGGCGATTCCTTGGGAGTTCAAGGGGTATTGTAGACTATTAATTCGGGTTGGATTCTATGTTGTTCTTATTTCGGTTATTTAATTGTTTAGGCCCACGAGCTACGGGTTTGGGGCGCCATCGTTGCACCTTCTTGTGTCATGCGTGAAGGCAAATACTTTGTTGCTTTTGAGTCTTTGTGATTGTGAATGTTTTCATGAATATAGTGTGACATATTGTGTTACAGAGATGCGGAATTGGTTATGTTCTTTCATTATGTGGAGTATATCTTGAGAGATGGTATTATCACTGTTCATGTTCATATCATGCATCCTTTTATTCATGTTATGTCACGGGAGTGGATTGTAAATCCCACCATTCCAATGTGGGAAAATTTGGACATTGTCATGTCCCGAGTCCACGAGTGGATTGAAAGACCCATCAATTCCGGTATGGGCACGTAAGACCCATCAATTCGGTATGGGCAGCTTTGGACACCTATATGAAGCGTTCTTCATATAGGACTTGGATCCCGCACTTTTGTTAAGGTGCGGTGAAGTGTTTCACCGGCAGGTGTGTCACTCACTATCTAGGTATATGCGCGTGTGCGATCCATCATGATTACATTCATTCATTTCATGTTTTCATAAGTGTTCACTCGATGCAAGGTTCGCATTCTTAAATGGTGATGTCTGTTTGTATATGTGTTCTTTTTCTTTCTTTGTACTTGCTGAGTCATAGACTCACTCTTGCGTTGTTTGTTTATTTTAGGTAACCCCGATGTTGGCTCACTTGGGAGGGTAGACCACGCACTACTCGTTCATCATCCTATTCATGTTCAAGATTAAATTTAGTTCTATCTTACATTCGTTAATGATGAGCTGTAATAATTAAATTATAATTGGTGAAGGAAGGATACCTTCTCCACATGGATGTTGATTTATTCTGCATGTGAACCTTCTTTATTGATGATCGGTATTAAATAACTTAGAAGGTGAAGGAAGGATACCTTCACCATGTCTGTTTAATTTAATCTTGTCTTTAGTTGAAATACTTAGTTCAAATTCTTACGCATTATGGATGTATGTTAGATGTTTTAGGTGACATCTTGGCCAGAATAGCGAGGTGTTACAGTGCGACAAGCGTGAAGCGAACTTCGAAACTCTAAAGGAACTAGACACTAAGACCCGACCAAAGACACGGCGATGCAATCGAAAGTTCAACAATGCAATGCTTTGAAAAGAAAGATGCAATGGCGCAATTGGTCTTGGGCGGATAGGTGATCTAATCCTATATTTTTTTGGTTTTTACGGACTTTTGGAATTAAGCAACTAACTTCGAAAACGATAAATTCTCACGAGCAACCTTGAGCTCGATACCACTTGATGGGCGGGGTACCGATCTTCGATGAGATTTATAACTATCGATTTTGGTGGAGGTGACTCTCGCGATCAGACTACAACCCGTCACGGCGCTTGCTTAGCAATCGTTGAACCAACTCGAGATGTTATTGGCCGTGCTAGAAGCGCGATCAACTGAACACGAGGTTGAATTCCTATGAGCAATCGAAGAACTAGCAAGAATAAAATATAGGCAATCTGATATTGCGAATAAGAATGTAGCGTAGATGATATTGAAAATCAAAAGTGGGATCGAATTTGTCTTGGCGGTGGTCGTCAACACAGCGAAGAAGAGAAGTTTGCACAATGGCTAAACCTAAACTCAACGAAATCCCGTTTCTAGCCGAGAGCGGAGGCTCCTATATGGGAAGACGACCAGGGTGACGTCGAGGAAGTGGGCGCATGCCCCTAGGGTTACAAGGCCCATGGGTCCAAGAGGAGGTGGCGCGACACCCTTTTTACTCGGATAAAAAATAGATGTGGATTATTTTGTTTATTGTGGCGGCTCACTTGGAATTTGAAGCTGAGTTGGATCCATTAGAAAGTAGACTTGATAAGCTTTCAATGAAGTCCAGAACGTCCCAAGCGAGTCGTATGAAGAAGTTCGACCATTTGAACTTAGTGTTGTCGCAGCAGTCGAACTCGAATCAGAACAGGCCAACTCGAACTCTTACTTGGCTTAGACCCAAAGTGACGTGATGACCTCCATTATGCCTCCTATGCTTGTCCATGACTCCACATACCTCTCCTTGGTCCTTTCCCATTTCCTAAGTACAATTAAATCACTTGCATTAGATAGCGATCTATTCTTAGTAATATATAAACCTATGAGCAATTCACACAGTGATTAAGTTGGCGAGCACGAGCTCGAGTAGTTGGTCCTTGTAACATTTGTTGCGGATCAGCTATGTGTGTAGGCTCGGTTGTATCCAAGTTAGGGATATTCTCATCAAGGGTGACTATATAAAGCCATATGGTGTGGTCATTGAGAACCCAAACAAGCGAGGAAGCATCCCTTGCAATTCTTTAGCAAACACACGAGAGAAATTTATTGTTGGTTTCGTCAAATCTCTCTCTCTCTCTCTCTCTCATTTATCGTTATTGTTGGAGATATGTCTTAGAGGCAATCGTATATATGATTATATTCGTTATGTTCATAATTTATTGGACAATATATTATCTTGTTCGAAGAATAATATCGTTAATATTTATTATTAAATATTTGACTTGATTGTGAAACTCTATATTTATCTTTGCGATGATTATTCTAAAGCGGTCCCTTATCGGAAACATATGTGGACACATATGAATAGACTAACATATGTATTGGTTAATGACCATGTTTCGGATTATAGATATAGAGATATCAAACTAATAATATGGACACATGTTAGCGAACATGGGGTTAGATCGACCCACCATGAGACAACTGCGAGAACATTGTATTCTTATGTCATCAGTTGGTCTTATTTACAATGCGTATGCTATGTCCTTAGACTTGAGGTCGTCATACGTGCTCGAGATGTGTAGTGACTTACTAAGGGTTGTCAAGCGCTACTCTGTAACTAGGTAGTTATAAAGGTAGCTTTCGGGTTTGTTATGATACATGCGTCGAGGCATGATCGATCTAGATAGATTTGCACCTCCATGCAATGGGAGAGATATCTCTAGGCCTCTCGAGTGATCGGATTCTAGAAATGCAAGGCCATGCTACTCGCGGTTAAAGAGTTAAATATAGTCGAGAATTAGTCACGTGATTGAGAAAGAGTGGTCGATCTAGCGAACAAGGATGGCGTTCTTGCCTTGAGTTTGGTGATATCGTGAGGCAAGAGAAATACATATAAGATTTGTTAAGGTTCATCATTTGTGATCTTCACGTATACTAGGAGTCGGCATGTCTTGCTAGGGACCACTCACTGATTAGTGGGTGAGTAGAATTACTCGAGCTATGTTCAAGTGTACGTGAACCTATAGGGTTGCAGCAAAGGGTTGGGACACATTTTGGATCTTTGATCCAAATTCTTATGGGCCATGAGTTCCTAATGGGCCTCAAAGTTGAGACCAATCATGGATTCCTATATAGAGAAGCGGTGGCATAGGGTTAAGGTGATTTTTGGAATTCACGAAACCCTAGCCGCCACACCTCTCGCTAAAACCGTCGGCGGTGCTAGCACTCCGGCATGTGGTGTCCTGCCCGTCACGTGTAGATACCTTGGAGTCGTGGGTGCGAGGCTTCAACGCTGGGGCGATCCACAACTTTGTGATGGTCATGAGGAGCACTTGGAGGCGCGAGGCTAATGCGACGACAACCGCACCAATGCGCTACATCGACTATTCTTTCACTATGAGTCTCATTTGGTAATCCGGGATCCATTCTATTACTAGCGGAGGTTCCTTGGTTGCTCGATGAATTTTGAAATTGCGTTAGTGTAGCCTACCTAATGGAGGCGGGATTTGAACCTTTGATGAGATTGATAACTATCGATTTTGGTGGAGGTAACTC